>SJYC01092292.1:0-32448 GCA_006408675.1 Madoqua kirkii | reverse complement strand
AGTGTTTTATTACAATATTAAATAAATAACTGACCTTGAGTTGAAGAATGGGGTATACTTAATAAATGAAGAAATTGTTAAGCAAACCCTGTTAGAAAAACTTCAAAATTTGTTATATTCATGAGAAATGTCTATGACAATTTAAATTATCAATAATGGAAATCTAATCTATACTAACAATACTTGGAAGGTTTCCAGAAATCAGTAAAGAAATCTCTAGGACTCTACTTTTTCCAAACAGATATATCTCAAGAACCAGAAAGGGAAAACATCACAACTCTACTATGAAGAAAAAAGAAAGTGAAATATTCTGACTACAGAATTTCAAGAACTGTTTTAATCAACAGAAAATGCTTTCACATGCAGTGTTAACTTTGCCAGTTCAAATTATTTTTATTGTTATTGGCTTAATATAACAGAAAGACTCTTATCTATGATGATGGAATGATATGTAGAAATAGAGTAATAGAGCGATTTATTCCAGAATGACAATAAAATGAAACATTAATCTCTCCCTCATACACACACATACATACCAGCTCCCCATCAGATAATCCATAGAATGTTAGGCTTAAATAAATACATGAAAAAGACCATAAGTTTCCCCAAAGCATTTCATTAGCTATTGTGCCTTGTGAGTTGCCAAGAAAGGTAAATAAAGTATGGAATGTCACCCATACTCACTGGATTATGAAACCATTATTATGGGCATTAAATATTACTATTTTCTTGTTCAGTTACTCAGTTATGTTCGACTCTTTGCTATCCCATGGACTGCAGCACGCCAAGTTTCCCTGCCCTTCATGATCTCCTGGAGTTTGCTCAAACTCATATCCATAGAGTCAATAATGCCATACAAGCATCTCATCTTCTGTTACCCCCTTCTCCTCCTGCCTTCTTACTGAATATTTATTATATTCCAGTACTACAATAAACACTTTCTATATCTCATTTGATCCTCTAACAACTATGTCACTTTATGAGCAATGTCTTTTCATTATTTCAGTTTACAGAAGTGGAATCAAGTCCAAAGTGATAGTTGATTTACCTACGACAACAAAATTAGACAAAATTTGAACCCTGGCTCCCTGATTCCCACATTTCTATCATTTCCTTCTGTGCTCCTTCTGTTACCTCCAACAATATAACCTGAAACCTACATCAAAATTGTATCAGTTCAGTTCAGTCACAGTCGTGTTTGACTCTTTGTGGCCTCATGGACTGTAGCACACCAGGCTTCCCTGTCCATCACCAACTCCCTGAACTTGCTCAAACTTGTGGCCATTGAGTCAGTGATGCCATTCAACCGTCTCATCCTCTGTCTTTTCCTTCTCCTCCTGCCTTTAATTTTTCCCAGCATCAGTATCTTTTCTAATGAGTCCATTTTTCTCATCAGGTCACCAAAGTATTGGAGCTTCAGCATCAGTCTTTGCAACGAATATCCAGGACTGATTTCTTTTAGGATTGACTGTTTGATTACCTTGCAGTCCAAGCAACTCTCAAGAGCCTTCTCCAACACCAGAGTTCAAAAGCATCCATGCTCTGGCCCTCAATAGCAGTCCCTAAATGAAATGTTCACTGATATTTATGATTATTTTCAAGCACAGAGAGAAATTTCATAAAGAACTTATGAACATGAGACCTTACTCATCCACATGTTACAAGTACTTATTAGAAATGCTTCTATTTTCAGTTGAATAAACATGTTACTTATAGAAGGACCCAATGTAAAATGAAAGATTATATTAGTTACATTCAAGTGTACATAGTTTTTCATGTAGCATAACACTATTAACTATTATTTAACTTTAGATTTTTCATGCAACATTTGCTTTAATGAAAGAACAGAGGGCACTGTAGTGCTTGAAATTCAATGCAAGTGCCTTTATTTCTAGATCTATATTTTGCAAACCAAACTGAAAAGAAAATAAGCAGGCAGAAAGAAAGGAAGAAGGGAAGAAAGGAGTGAGGGAATTAGGGAGTGAAGGAAAGAAATTCAAAGGGAAAATTTTATTTCCTTATCATTAAAATTTTTTTAATGTAAGTAAATAAACAACTTGAACAACCTAACCTTTCATGTAAAGCAAGTGAGAAAAAACAAACTTTATCCAAATTTAGTAGATTGAAAGAAATCATGAAGATCAGAGAAGAAATAAATAAAATAGAGACAAAAAAGTAATATAAAGATCAATGAAGCTAAAAGATGATTCTTTGAAAATATAGACAAATTTGATAAAACTTTAGTCAATCTCATCAAGAAAAAAAAGGGGAGAGGACTCAAATCAATAAACTCTAAAATGAAAAAAGAAGTTACAACTGACACCACAGAAATACAAAGGGTCATAAGAGATTATTGCAATCAGCTATAAACCAATAAAATAACCTAGAAGACACGGACAAATTCTTAGAAAATTATAATCTCAAAGTCTGAACCAGGAAGAAATAGGAAATATGAATAAACCAATCATAAGTAATGAAATTGAAGTTGTGATTTAAAAAATCCCATCAAACAAAAGTCCAGGACCATATGGCATCTCAGGTGAATTCTATCAAACATTTAGAGAACAATTAACACTTACACTTGTGAAACTATTCCAAAAAAATTGCAGCAGAAAGACACTCCCAAATTGATTCTAGGAGGCCACCATCACCCTGATACCAAAACCAGACATATATACCACAGAGGAAAAAAAAAAAAAAAAAGGAAAATTACAGACCAATAGCATTAATGAACTTAGATGCAAAAATGCTCCTCAAAATACTATAAAACTGAATCCTACAATACATTAAAAGGACCATGAACTATGATCAAGTGGGATTTATACAGACAAAGGATGCAAGGATTTTTTTAATGTCTGTAAATCAATCCGTGTAATATGCTTCATTAGCAAATTGAATTGAAACCATATGATCATCTCAATAGATGCAGAAAAAATTTTGACAAAATTTAGAACCCACTTATGATTAAAATTTTACTAGAAAGTGGACATAGAGGAAACTTATCTCAACATAATAAAGTCCATATATGAAAAGTCCAGAGCTAACACTATACTCAATGGTGAAAAGCTGAAAGAATTTCCTCTGAGATCAAGAACATGAGAAGTATGTACATTCTTGCCACTATTACTCAACACAGTTTTGGAAGTCCTAGCCATGGCAATCAGAGAAGAAAAAGAAATAAAAGTAATTCAAGTTGGAAAAGAAGTAAAACTTTCACTGTTTTCAGATGATGTGACACTACATATGGAAAATACTAAAGATGCTATCAGAAAACTATTAGAGCTCACTGAAGAATTTGGTAAAATTGTAGAATACAAAATTAATACATAGAAATTTGTTGCATTTCTATACACTCACAATGATAGATGGGAAAAAAAGAAATTAAGGAAACAATTCCATTTATCATTGCATTGAAAAGAATAAAATAACTGTAGACTTATACTTCAAAAGCTATGACACAGTAAAATAAGTAGAAAATGATACAAACAAATGGAAAGATATAAAATGTTATTTTATTGGAAGAATCAATATTGTCAAAAAGATTATACTACACAAGGCAACCTACAGATTCAATGTAATCCCTATAAAATATCAATGGCATTTTTCATAGACTTAGAGCAAAGAAACTTATGATTTATATGGAAAGTAAAAGACCTTGAGCAGCCAAAGCAATCTTGAGAAAGAAAAATGGAGCTGGAGGTATCAGGCTCCCTGACTTTAGACTACACTACAATGCAACAGCTATCAAAACAGTATAGTATTAAAAATATAGATCAGTGGATCTACAGAGAGCCCAGAAATAAACTCACAGAACTATGATTAATTACTCTACAACAAAGGAGGCATGAATATATTCAATACAATGGATAAAAGGCAGTCTTTTCAATATGTGGTACCGGGAAACCTGCACAGCTACATTTAAAAGAATAAAATTAGAATGTTCTTTAACACCAAACACAAAAATAAACTCAAAATAGATTAAAGACCTAAATTCTCCAGGCAAGAATACTGGAATGGGTTGCCACTCCCTTCTCCAGGATATCTTCCTGACACAGGGCATGAACCCAGGTCTTATGGATTGCAGGCCAATTATTTACCACTGAGCCACCAGGGAAGCAATTTAAGACTAGATACTATAAAATTCTTAGAGGAAAACATAGGCAAAACACTCTCTTAAATAAATTACAGCAATATCTTTTTGGATCCACCTCCTAGAATACTAAAAATAAAAAATCAAATGGTATCTACTTAAAAGATTTCACATTGCAAAGGAAACCATGAACAAAACAAAACAAATAAGAAAAAAAAAAAAAAAAACAAACTATAGACTAGGAGAAAACATTTTCAAATGATGCCAATAACAAGGGACTAATCTCCAAAATATACAAAGAGCTCATGCAGCTTAATGTAAAACATTATATTAAGTATATATATATATATATATATATAGAGAGAGAGAGAGAGAGAGCATTATATTAAACATGTATTATCATTATATTAAAAATAATTCAATAAAAATGGAAACAAGATCTAAATAGACATTTTACCAAAGGAGACATACAGATAGCCAAAAAGCAACATGAAATTATGCTAAACAATGAAGAATGAAAATCAAAACTACAATGAGTTTTCATCTCACACTGATCAGAATGGCCATCCAGAAAATGTCTACAGGATGTGGAGAAAAAGGAACCCTCCTATGCTGTGGATGTGGAAGGTTCCCTTACATACCAAGAGTGGAACTACCATAAGATCCAGCAGTAATCCCACTCCTGGTCATATATCTCAGGAAAACTGTAATTTGCAAAGATACATGCACCTCAGTGTTCACTGCAGCACTATTTACAATAGCCAAGATATAGGGCTTCTCAAAAGCTTAGATGATAGAGAATCTGACTACAATGCAGGGGGCCCAGTTCCTGCATCAGGAAGATCCCCTGGAGAAGGGAATGGCTACCCATTCCAGTACTCTTATCTGGAAAATCTCATGGACAGAGGAACCTGGTGGGTTATAGTCCATGGAGTTAAAAAGAGTCAGACATGGCTGAGTGACTAACAAACCCTTTCCAAACAAACAGAAATAAGACATAGAAGCAACTTAAATGTCCAAAAGAAGAATGGATAAAGAACATATGGTAAATATATACAATGGAATATTAGTCATTAAAAACAGTGAAATAATGCCATTTTCAGCAACACAGATTGACCTAGAGATTGACCTCAGTATGATTACCGAGTGAAGTAAGAGAAAAACAAATACCACATGATATCACATATGTGGAAATTTAAAAATGATAAAAATGGACTTATTTATCAAACAGAAACAGACTCACAGACTTAGAAATAAACATATGGTTACCAAAGGGGAAAGGTTGAAGGGAGGAGTAAATTAGAAGTTAAGGATTAACATATACATACTACTATTTATAAAATAGATAACTAATAAGAATTACTGTATAACACAGAGATTTTACTCAATATTTGTAAAGACCTATATGTGGAAAATTCTGAGAAAGATGGGATAACAGACCACCTGACTTGCCTCTTGAGAAATCTGTATGCAGATCAGGAAGCAACAGTTAGAATTGGACATGAAACAACAGACTGGTTCCAAATAGAAAAAGGAGTACATCAAGGCTGTATATTGCCACCCCGCTTATTTAACTTCTATGCAGAGTACAGCATGAGAAATGCTGGACTGGAAGAAACACAAGCTGGAATCAAGATTGCTGGGAGAAATATCAATAACCTCAGATATGCAGATGACACCACCCTTATGGCAGATAGTGAAAAGGAACTAAAAAGCCTCTTGATGAAAGTGAAAGAGGAGAGTGAAAAAGTTGGCTGAAAGCTCAACATTCAGAAAAATGAAGATCATGGCATCCTGTCCCATCACTTCATAGGAAATAGACAGGGAAACAGTGTCAGACTTTACTTTTAGGGGCTCCAAAATCACTGCAGATGGTGACTGCAGCCATGAAATTAAAAGATGCTTACTCCTTGGAAGAAAAGTTATGACCAACCTAGATAGTATATTGAAAAGCAGCGACGTTACTTTGCCAACAAATGTCCGTCTAGTCAAGGCCATGGTTTTTCCAGTGGTCATGTATGGATGTGAGAGTTGGACTGTGAAGAAAGCAGAGGGCCAAGGAATTGATGCTTTTGAACTGTGATGTTGGAGAAGACTCTTGAGAGTCCCTTGGACTGCAAAGAGATGCAACCAGTCCATTGTGAAGGAGATCAGCCCTGGGATTTCCTTGGGAGGAATGATGCTAAAGCTGAAACTCCAGTACTTTAGCCACCTCATGTGAAGAGTTGACTTATTGGAAAAGACTCTGATGCTGGGAGGGATTGGGGGCAGGAGGAGAAGGGAACAACAGAGGATGAGATTGGCTGGATGGCATCACTGACTCAATGGACATGAATCTAAGTGAGCTCCATGAGTTGGTGATGGATAGGGAGGCCTGGTGTGCTCTGATTCATGGGGTCGCAAAGAGTCGGACACGACTGAGTGCCTGAAATGAATTGATATGGGGAAAGAATCTGAAAAAGAATGGATATGTATAATTGAATCACTTTACTGTACACCTGAGGCTAACACAAATTCTAAATCAACTATACTCCAATATAAAATAAACACAAATTTAAAAAGCTTGTAAACAAATGAGCAAACCAACAAATATACCTTGAGTTTTGTTTGTAGATCAGGATCACACTTTGATTTCAAAAGCCATATGTTTAAATAAGTCACTAGCTTAAACTGCTATCAACATTTCCAGCGTCTGTGCACCCATTATGCCAGGTCAATGTGAGGTGTGCATTGGACAAGGTTTCTAGGCTCCAGTTTAATGCCACTGTAACATATTTAACAGAGCCTCAAAATAGAATTTCTATTGCAACATTTGAGAGAGAATGCAATGTGCATTACCCTATGTACATTACAAAATTGAGAAATTTATCAGACTGTCCAGAAATGACCAGTCTTTAGATTCACTCCTTTAGGTTTTGATATTAAAGACCAATGTAAAATGTTTTATGTTCTTCTGATGATTTAGCAGAAATTTATATATTTTAATGCAACTGTTAAAAAGATTTTGAAAGGTAGATTTGTATTGTTGAGAAGATTGGCAAAAATGAGAAGAATCTATCATGCAGATATATAATTATTATAAGGGGCTTTATTATTTACAGCTTTTTGATCCTTTGTAATTAAATCATAGGTCTGTAAAGCAACCTGCTCTGACCTCAAAAGAAGTAAATTGGAAAAGTAAATTCCTGCTTATCTATTAATTAGTTTAAGGTGCTAATATTTACTCTAGGGCTGAATTCTTGCCCAAAGACTTTCCTAAATCACTCACTGGTCTTTAATTCTTGTCTGTTTTAATTTACATTTTGGAAGGACTTGAATATTACTAGTCTGCATCTTAAATTATTACCGGATGGTGTAGAAATTGCTATTTACTCTTAATAGCCTTAGCTATTGACCACCTAAAATTAATGTGATATATGCATTTCATGCTGTGCAACATAACAACATTCTAATAAGGACCCCTAGTGTGCCTGACTTATATAATCTTCTAGCCTGAAGTGTAACTGGTGAGATTTGTGAATCTGGTAGCATTAATCTAACGTCACCTTAAAGAAGGAATTTTGCTGATATAATTACGACCTTTAGTCAATTGATTTTGAATAAATTGAAATTGATATTATTTTGGAAAGTAATATTCTTAAAAGGAGTCAGATAGACCTTATGCCAGCATTAGGAAAACATGATGCTGTGCTCTGAAGAGGACCACATGGCAGAGAATGCCAGGCAGTCAAGGAGCCAAGAACAACCTCCACTGACAGTCAGAAGGATAATAGGTACCTCAATCGAAACACCATAGCAATATTTTTTTTTCTTTGCCAATAACTTATGAGCTTACAAGAGATCCTTGACCTTTGGGTGAGAGACCAGACTTAGCTGGAACTGATTTCAGCCCGTGAACCCCCTTAACAGAAGACCAACTCACAGAGTACCTAGAATTCTAACCAAGAGAACTGTGAGATAATGAAAGAAATTAAATATGTGGTAAGTGAAGAGGAACTAAAAAGCCTCTTGATGAAAGTGAAAAAGGAGAGTGAAAAAGCTAGCTTAAAGCTCAACATTCATAAAACTAAGATCATGGCAACTGGTCCCATCACTTCACAGGAAATAGATGGTGAAACAGTAGAAACAGACTTTATTTTGGGGGCTCCAAAATCACTGCAGATGGTGAATGCAGCCATGAAATTAAAAGATGCTTACTCCTGGGAAGAAAAGTTATGACCAACCTAGATAGCATATTCAAAAGCAGAGACATTACTTTGCCGACTAAGGTCCGTCTAGTCAAGGCTATGGTTTTCCCAGTAGTCATGTACAGATGTGAGAGTTGGACTGTGAAGAAGGCTGAGCACCAAAGAATTGATGCTTTTGAACTGTGGTGTTGGAGAAGACTCTTGAGAGTCCCTTGGACTGCAAAGAAATCCAGCCAGTCCATTCTGAGGGAGATCAACCCTGGGATTTCTTTGGAGGAAATTATGCTGAAGCTGAAACTCCAGTACTTTAGCCACCTCATGTGAAGAGTTGACTCATTGGAAAAGACTCTGATGCTGGGAGGGCTTGGGGGCAGGAGGAGAAGGGGACGACAGAGGATGAGATGGCTGGATGGCATCACTGACTCAATGGACATGGGTCTGAGTGAACTCTGGGAGTTGGTGATGGACAGGGAGGCCTGGCGTGCTGTGATTCATGGGGTTGCAAAGAGTCGGACACAACTGAGCGACTGAACTGAACTGAATGTGCAACCCAATGATGGAAAATAAACATAATACTCTTCTTTCTGGTAGAAATTTGTCATTAGTCAACTCTTGTTGGAATTTTGAAATATTTACAAAGCTGGTAAGAGGAATGTCATGTGGGAAATTCTGCATCATTTTAGAGACATAGCAGCGGAAGCCCACTGATAGCAGACTGTCATAGCTCTAAGAGAGTCTTGCTAGTCACCATTGAAATTTCATTTAATGAATGCATTTTAGGCTATGGAAAAATTAAAACATGTCCTGATTAGACAGTTATTTGATCATGATTCCTTTGAAAATGCTGAATTCATCATTGCTCTTAAATATGTCCTCAAAGATCAATGCCTAGAGGGATTTTCCTAAGGAAACTAAGAGAATAGAAGGCAGTAAGGAAGCCAGAAAGTGACAGAGATCTGTGTTTGAACTGTTATGGCTGGGATAGTGGCTTTAACTTGGAAGAAGAAGCAGGCAGGCATCCCTGTGGAAGGTTAATATATAACATTCTATAGGATGGAGTCCTAGTGTCTTAACTATTAACACTACCTCCACTTTGGCTTGTGAACATCACCTCCCACCAAAGTGTGGGATGGGTCTCTGAGTATCTGCCCTCTCAGCCCCATCCCACCACTGGCTTTGGACAAAGTGTTGACCGCTGTCCATCAGGCAGTTATTTAATGCTCTGGTCCATTCATCCTCCAATAAAATCAGATATCACTGAATTGTGATTTAACTAGCTGAGAGAAATAGGTGGGGCTGAGTTAACTCAGTAAGTAAATTTACTTACTGTTATCCTCCAAATCATAATGACTCATGAATTAAAATCCAAAATAGTCTTTCCTAAAGTCAGTGTTGGAGTAGACTCTTGAGAGTCCCTTGGACTACAAGGAGTTCCAACTAGTCCATCCTAAAGGAGATCAGTCCTGGGTGTTCATTGGAAGGACTGATGCTGAAGCTGAAACTTAGTTATTTAATGCTCTGGTCCATTCATCCTCCAATAAAATCAGATATCACTGAATTGTGATTTAACTAGCTGAGAGAAATAGGTGGGGCTGAGTTAACTCAGTAAGTAAATTTACTTACTGTTATCCTCCAAATCATAATGACTCATGAATTAAAATCCAAAATAGTCTTTCCTAAAGTCAGTGTTGGAGTAGACTCTTGAGAGTCCCTTGGACTACAAGGAGTTCCAACTAGTCCATCCTAAAGGAGATCAGTCCTGGGTGTTCATTGGAAGGACTGATGCTGAAGCTGAAACTCCAGTACTTTGGCCACCTCATGCGAAGAGTTGACTCATTGGAAAAGACCCTGGTGCTGGGAGGGCTTTGGGGTGGGAGGAGAAGGGGATGAC
Source organism: Madoqua kirkii (assembly GCA_006408675.1). NCBI lineage: Eukaryota > Metazoa > Chordata > Mammalia > Artiodactyla > Bovidae > Madoqua > Madoqua kirkii. The sequence goes on along the minus strand of SJYC01092292.1, from coordinate 22,280 downwards.
AGAGGATGAGATGGCTGGATGGCATCAGCAACTCGAGGGGCATGAGTTTGAGTAGGCTCTGGGGATTGGTGATGGACAGGGAGGCCTGGCCTACTGCGATTCATGGGGTCGCAAAGAGTTGGACACAACTGAGTGACTGAACTGGAACTGGAATTGGAAAGTCACTTTTCTACTGGAGAAAATGATGAAACCCTGAATTGTGAACTTAGAGTGAGAAATAACTGAATATGCTTTTTGGTGCTAGGGGCTTTTTATATCAGGTTTAGTTAAAGCCAGTAGTAAACTCAAGGGTGACGGGTATGGTTATCTGGTCCTTTCCCTTACACATTGATTGATAAATAGTCGGTGACACCAATTGATTATAAACTCATGGGCCTAAATACCTAGACATTTGAGGAAAACAATTAGTTCAAAAGAAAATTAATACTGGACACAGTTCTTATTAAAAACAGATAGATTAGAAAAAATACAACTACATACTGTAAGATACATATTGGTATAGTTTGGGAAATTAGACGGTATTAGTATTCACACTTGAAAGCAGTTACAGAAGTGGATAATACTATGCAAAATGACTTATGGTGAGTCTACTAATAAATATACTAAAGCAGATAAGGAAACATTAAAGCAATAGGAAGAAAAAACGTTGCATTAGAAAAAGAAGCAAGCAGCAATATTAGATAAGAAATATTTACTTGCTGAAATTAGAAAAAAAAGGAGGATAGATTGTCTCCAATATACAATAGGTTATGCAATCAGACTTCATTTCCCAGATTTTACATTTTATGAAAATTATTTGTTAAATATACAGCATTTTTTTTCATTTGGAAAATGGTTGTAAAATCTCAGTTTACTACCACTTTGCTAAGCTGTGGAATCTAGCTAGAATGTAATACACTTATTTTGTTTTTATTGTATTAATGTTAATAATTACCAGTTATTTATTGAAAAAGTAATAATCTTTAATTTATAGCACTGATATAAAGTTTTCTTTAAAAAATACATTAAGTGATAAAACAGAGCAAGGCAATTTAAAGTATTCAGTAAACATAGTGCAAGTAGAAAAGAAAAACTCCAAAGATCTGCCAATGATTGAATTTTAAATGAACTGTATACTTAAAAATTTGAGGAAAGAGAAACGTAGTCCCAAGAAGAGAGAAAAAAAATGGAGCACTGCAAATCTACAGTGTGTTCTAAGCTCAGGAATTAATTTAATATAATTGAAAATACAAGTTACACGGGGAACGTGACAAGAAATAGAACATATTGAGAGAGGCTAGATCATAGTGGGTCAATAGGATTATGCCAGACTAAGAATTTTATCTTGATTATAATGGATATTTTTTAAGCAGAGGAATAATATAATTAAATGTACTTCTTTTACAAAGATTACTTGGCAGTAGAAACTGGAGAGGTGTGAGCAGAAGGAGATGCCAAGATCAATTCAGATAGTAAGACTGCAGTCCAAGGAAGGTATGAGACTGACTTGTAATGTTGGCACAGGGAATACAGAGGGGATAATAAATAAAGACAGGATTATGGAGGTAAAAATGGGTAGGTGGTTGATGGCACAAGAGCTTTAAAGAGAGGATGAAGTATAAGATATATCCCAGGTTTCTAACTTAGATGACTGCTTATATTAATTTTGTTGTTAAGTCATGCCCAACTCTTTGTGACCCCATGGACTGCAGCACACCAGGCTTCCCTGTCCTTTGCTATCTCCAAGAGTTTTTTAAACTCATTTCCACTGAGTCACTGGTGCTATTCAACCATCTCATCTTCTGTCATCTCCTTCTCCTGCCTTAAATCTTTCCCAGGATCAGGGTCTTTTCCAATGAGTCAGCTTTTCACATCAGGTGGCTAAGGTACTAGAGCTTCAGTTTCAGCATCAGTCCTTCCAATGAGAATCTAGGTTTATTCAGGCTTGCCTTGGAGAAGATGATGGCACTCCACTCCAGTACACTTGCCTGGAAAATCCCATGGCCAGAGGAGCCTGGTAGGCTGCAGTCCATGGGATCGCAAAGGGTCGGGCATGACTGAGCGACTTCCCTTTCACTTTTCACTTTCCTGCATTGGAGAAGGAAATGGCAACCCACTCCAGTGTTCTTTCCTGGAGAATCCCAGGGCTTGGTGGGATGCCGTTCATGGGGTCACACAGCGTTGAACACTACTGAAGTGACTTAGCAACAGCAGCAGCAGCAGCAGCAGCAGCAAGCTTCCCTCGTGGCTCAAACAGTAAAGAATCCTGCCATGCAAGGGACCTGGATTTGATCCTTGGTTTGGGAAGATCTCCTGGAGAAGGGAATGACTACCCACAACTGTATTCTTGGCTGGAGAATTCCATGGAAAGAGGAACTTGGAGGCTACAGTCCATGGAGCTGCAGAAATAGACATGACTGAGCAACTAATGCTTTCACTTCCAAATTATTTTTAGTTATATTTAAATTCTTGGCTTTTATTCTTATTGTAATAGAAAAAACACAAAGAAAATGTTTTTTGATAGCTTATTACATGCCAGGCTGTGTGCTAAAGATATTTACTACATTGCCCATCTAATCTTCAGAATTTACAAGCAAAGATGATAAAATTATGATGTCCATTTTACACAAGAGAAAGCTAAGAGTGGTTAAGTAGCTGACCAGCAGTACAGGAATGTGGCTGTAGGCTGCCTTACTCCATCATCTGGACTTCCAAAGTCTACCTGTTATGTTTCTGATAATACTGCTTATAAAGCCAAGCACATAGGAAAATAATGAAAAATTGGGGGGAAGTCAAAATGACTTTTGTTTGGTCATAGAGTTTTGGATGTCTGTGTGTAATTCACATACTTTGTATTAGATTTCTAATAGATAATGTTAGAGGAATAAGTAATTTTCTAATAGGAAACATTAGAGCTATTAGAGCTGGCTGCAAAATTTAAGAATAGTCAGTGAACTGATGGCAGAAGAAGCATAAGTATACAACAAGTGACTCAAAGAATGTAGAATTATTTAAGTGCATATGAAATTCATATCTGGAAGACAGAAAGACTGACTTTTCAGTAACAGGTGGAAAAGGAGCAAAAAACTGACACTGGGAGAAAAGTGAAGGAAGAAATGGGAGAAAACTGGAATGTTGTTACCAAGCATGTGAAAATTGTTAAAAATGAAGAATGTTTAGTATTGAAAAATGCCACACCACAGATAAGAAAAATGTGTACTTATAAATGATCTTTGGATTTGGCACTTAACATGGACACTGACAGCTTCAGAAAAAGCAGATGGAAGGAGTTAGGCAGGTAGATTACTCTGTGCTAATGAGTTTTAGAAAGTGAAAAAGAGCCAGTTACTTTATATAAAAAAGAAAGAAAAAAGAAAACACCTCTTCTGTGAAAAGGAAGGGAAGTGATATAATTACAGAAGAAAATGGAGTTAAAGAATAATTTTGTTTTAAAAATGAGAGTGATCTAATGGTGTCTCCCTAGTGGGGGAAAGCTCCAAGAGATAAGGTAAGACTGGGTATGCAGACAAGAAAGGAGATAGTTGATGGAGAAAAATTCCTTCAAGGGAAAGGAAGGTAAGGATCCAGGGCACGATCAGAACCAACCATTGATAAGACAAACAAGGTTTAATAGAGACTGGAAATAAGGCAGAGTGTATCCATCTGTTTTTAGGTTGAGGGTAAGAAATCTGAAGGATTCTCACCCAATAATCTCCATTTATTTGTGAAAAGTAAGAAAAGGTTTTCTCTCTGAGAGAGTAGAGAGAACCTAGGAAAGGGGCAGACACCCTGTAAAAATTTTTAAAGATTAAGAATAACATCTCAGTGATAAAAGATAGAAAGCTGTCATAAAATCATTGAAAAATATTACTTTCTGTAGTCATGGAGACTGACTACAGGAACTATAGACAGAAATGCTAGGACTGACCAAAGCTTTAAGACTGGCCAAACATGGAACTTGCAGGTGGGACTATTAGTGAAGGGAAAGCTATGTGCAAAATAATCCTAAGTAATGGATAATTTACTGGATGAGAAATTCAAATGAATAGAAAGAGTCATGCTACTAAAGGACAACTTTATGTTAGGACATTTGCAGTGTATGGTGTGGCAATGAGTTGTAAATGTGGAGTAGTTGTGAATCTTTTAAAGTCAAAGATGTAACTAATGTAAAATCCATGTAATGTATGCAAAGGGAATGCCAGTGATGGCAACCCTCAGAATCACAAGAGTGTGACTATCTGGGCTCATGGAAACTGTTTTGATGCAAATTATATATTTATAATATTAGGGTTTTAAAGTGAAATGGTCCCCTGAATTTATGCTATAATTCTCTAGGAATATAACATGAGTTGTGTTGAAAATCCAGTTGCAAAAGACCCTGTGAAATCCAGTGTTCTAGCAGAGGGTATGTAGCTGGGCTTCACAAGGCTAGAGGACAAATACTTGAAGGTAAAGTAATAATTTTATACAAGAATGGACATCAAGAAGTGTCGGGAACCAGCATGGTAGATCCCACCCATGATAAGGTCATGCAGGACTTGAGGGACTCCCTGGGCCATTCCACCCATGACAAGGTCATGCGGAAGAGTCCTGATAAGCAAGGCCTCGGGACTCGATGGACCCTATGGACCTGCTCGAGAATCTACCCCAAAACCAGAATCTGTCTGTCTTACTATTTTATGTCTTACACCAACTCCTCTGACATTAACAGGGGGCTGTCCCCTACCACCTTTCTCAGGAAAGAGTTAACTTAGGGCTCTAGTTAATAAATCTCCTGGGCATGAAAGAAGTGTTTCAAACCCTTTGTTAGCATTCTAGCTTACTTGACAGGTTTATCCAGACTCTTGCAACCATTGTTGAGCCAATGCTTAATGTCAAGTTCTCACATCCCTTATCCATTGTGTTCCTGGGAGTGCATATAGTCAGGATGTAGAAATAACAAGCAGTAGCTTTAGCATTAGCAACATTAGACTTTGAGTTAATATTTCTTTGCTGTAACCCACTGAATCTTTGCTCCATAAAAATGTAACTCTGTATTTTAAGGGTGACACAGGCTAAGAATTTAAGAAGAAATATTTTAAGGGAAAATTATTGTTCTGGCTGACCAACCTTTATCAAAAAGAGGTCATAAAATATCAACAGGCCTCCGGACCAGAAGATAATGTACAGAAAATAAGACTCTTGCAGGAAGAAACCTGATATTGATAAAATACTGATGGAATGTTGAGTTGACTCTATGTTTTTCACCTTGCTGTATGTATAACTCAGGGTATAAAAGCCCCGAGGAAAATAAAGTAAGTGGGCCTCGCTCACTGAAGCTTGGTCACTCCGTGTCATTCTTTCCTTATCTCTTTCTCTATCTTTCTTAATTCACCGTCGTCCATCCTGAGGATATCCCTGGACTTTGCTGAGGCTGGACCTCGGCAATAAAGGGCAGAAATGGTAAGCACCTAGCATAAACAGAAGAGATTAGGAAGATGTTGCAAGAATATAGAGAAGAACTATACAAGAAAGGCCTCAAGGACCTGGGTAACCACAATGGTGAGGTCAACAAAATGGTGATGACATCCTGGCATATGAAGTCAAGTGGTCCTTAGGTATTACTATGAACAAAGCTAGTAGAGGTGATGGAATTCCAGGTGAGCTATTTTAAATCCTAAAAGATGATGCTATGAAAGTGATCCCTCAATATATCAGCAACTTTGGAGAACTCAGCAGTGGCCACAGGATTGGAAAAGGTGAGCTTTTATTCTAATCCCAAAGAAGAGCAATGCCAAAGGATGTTCAAACTACTATACAATTGTGTTTACTTGATATGCTAGTTAAGGCTATACTCAAAATCCTTCAGTCTAGGCTTCAGCAGTACATGAAGGAGAATTTCTAGATTTACAAAGCTGGATTTTGAAGAGGTAGAGGAACCAGAGATCAAATTGCTAACATTTGTTGGATCATAGAGAAAGTAAGGGAGCTCAGGAAAACATCTACTGCTTCACTGACCACGCTAAAGCCTTTGACTATGTGGATCACAACAAACTGGAAAATTCTTAAAGAGATGGGAATACCAGACCACCTTATCTGTTTCCCGAGAAACCTATATACAGGTCAAGAGGCAACAGTTAGAACCTGACATGAAATAATGGATTCGTTCAAAATTGGGAAAGGAATAAGACAAGGCTGTATACTGTCACCCTGCTTATTTAGCTTATATGCAGAGTACATCATGCAAAATGCTGAGCTGGATAAATCACAAGCTGGAATCACTATTCCAGGAGAATTATCAACAACCTCAGATATGCAAATGATACCACTCTAGTGGTAGAAAGTGAAGAGGAATGAACTAAAGAGCCTCTTGATGAGAGTGAAAGAGGAGAGTTAAAAAGTTGGCTTAAAAACTGCCTTATGACCCAGCAATCCCACTGCTGGGCATATACACCAAGGAAGTCAGAACTGAAAGAGACACATGTATCCCAATGTTCACTGCAGCATTGTTTATAATAGCCAGGACATGGAAACAACCTAGATGTCCATCAGCAGATGAATGGATAAGAAAGCTGTGGTACATATACACAATGGAGTATTACTCAGCCCTTAAAAAGAATAAATTTGAATCAGTTCTAATGAGATGGATGAAACTGGAGCTGATTATACAGAGTGAAGTAAGCCAGAAAGAAAATCACCAATGCAGTATACTGACACATATATATGGAATTTAGAAAGATAGTAATAATGACCCTGTATATGAGACAACAAAAGAGACACAGATGTATAGAACAGACTTTTGACTTCTGAGGGAGAGGGAGAGGATGGATGATTTGGGAGAATGACATTGAAACATGTATACTATCATGTAAGAAACGAAGCACAAGTTTATGTTCAATACAGGATATAGGATGCTTGGGGCTGGTGCACGGGGATGATCCAGAGAGATGATATGGGGTGAGAGGTGGGAAGGGGTTTCAGGATTGGGAGCTTGTGTACACCTGTGGCTGATTCATGCCAATGTATGGCAAAACCAATACAGTATTTTAAAATAGAATAAAATAAAAATAAAAATAAGACAACATTAAAAAAAAGAAAAACTAAGATCATGTCATCTGGCCCCATCACTTCATGACCAGTAGAAGTGGGAAAAGTGTATATGCCCAGCAGTGACAGACTTTATTTTCTTGGGCTTCAGAATCACTGTGGATGGTTTCTGCAGCCATGAAATTAAAAGAAGCTTGCTCTTTGGAAGGAACACTATGATAAACCTAGACAGTGTATTAAGGAGAGACATCACTTTGCTGACAAAGTTTTGTATAGTGAAAGCTATGGTTTTTCCAGTAGTCATGTAGGGGCGTGAGAGCTGGACCATAAAAAAGCTGAGTACCACACCACTGATGCTTTAAAGTTGAGCTGGAAAAGATTCTTGAGAACCCCTTGCAATGCAAGTAGATTAACCCAGTCAATCCTTAAGGAAATCAGCACTGAATATTAACTGAAAGAATAGCTATGGAAACTGAAGCTCCAGTACTTTGGCTTCCTGATATGAAGTGACAATTAATTGGAAAAGACACTGATGCTAGGAAAGATTAAAGGCAAAAGGAGAAAGGTAAGGCAGAGAATAAGATTGTTAAATAGCATCACTGCCTCAATGGGCATGAATGTGAGCAAATTCTTACTGATAATGGAAGACAGAGGAGCCTTGTGTGCTATAACTCATGAAGTCTCAGAGCCAGACATAATTTAGCCACTGCACAGTATCATTTTGAAATGATAATAATTTGATCCTCACTGCCTCATGCAGCCCCTTGATATTTTATGGTAGAAATATTTATTGTTGTTTGTATTATCATTGTAGTCTGAAGGCCATAACAAATTATAAATCTAAAACATCAGTGGGAAAGGACAAACCCCATATGGGCATATTCATTTTAGAAGGTTCAAGAACCACAGGAGCATAATTATTTGAGCTGATCCTAAAGGAAACTTCCTCCACCTCATTGAGTTTTCAGGGAATGGTTCTTAATATAGGGACAATATAGAATTTCTTAGCTACTCTATTTAAAACACTATCATGCTTTATTTTTCAGTATCTAAATTTAAAATTTGGAATAATGCTAATCTCAGCAACTTAATATGTACAGCCAACATACATAAACTGGAACACAAAAGCCTGTGCTGATATATATTGGGAAAATCTACTAGGTGGAAAAAAAATCTAAGAATTCTGATTGTAAATTATATATTTGTGTGCAAGAATGTAGGTTGTGCAAACTATGCTACTCCATCAGCAAAACCCATAGCATTTATAGGTCAGTAAAAACATCTTTGAGCATTCTTCAGATATCTGGCTTAGCAAAACCTTGAAAAAAGCACTTAGTCATGTATTTTTGTGTTGGATAGTTAAGCCTATGCATACTTCACAAGGCAAATTCAATTTTCATTTTTCTATACCATCTGTGTCACCCCCCATCCATGTTGAATTTGTGGAAAATATTACCATTTCCACATTATACACTTATTTTGAGAGGAAAGATAATGAGATTGCAAGACTGCAAGAGATGTTAAAGGTCAGGAGTCCATCCTCACAACTGAGCAGAAATTGCAATGTTTTGAGTTGTCATAAACACTTGTGGTTTGTTCGTCCTTCAGCTCTCTGAGTGAGCCAGGTGACTGTGAGTTTTATGGCTTCATCATAGTTAGCTATGGTGTGAGGTTGCATGAGGATATTTTCTTTAGTAATGAGAAAGTTTATTGCATGTGCTGTGGGCTGAACTGAGTCCCCCACCAAAATGTTGAAATCCTAACCTGCAGCCTCTCAGAGAGTGACAGTTATTTAGAGATAAGGTGTTTAAAAAGGGAATTAAGTTAAAATGAAGTCATTAGGGTGGGCCCTAACTCAGTATGACTGATGTCCTTATAGGAAGAGGAGATTAGGACACAGACCTGGGGAAGAATATGATGGGGAGAACAAAGAGGAAGACAATCCAAGGAGTGAGGCCTCAGGAAAAAACAACTCTGCTGTACCTTGATCAAATCTCTGAGCTTCCAGAATTGTGAAACAAATAAGCTTCACATGTTTAATACAAATTCTTTGGTGCCTTATCATGGTGGTCTTAATAAACCAACCAAGGAGGTAAAAGGAAATAACCCCTATTAAGCACATAAGCTCTTTGCAGACAGTTTTCAAGGACTGCCATGCCAGTCATAAGTCAGTCATCATTTCATGGAATATTGATACAAACAGTTCAACTAGAGAGATCAAGGCTGCTAAAGGATCTCTGTGTGACTTCAAATCCTGACTTTTGTACTATTTTTGCCCCTTCACATTTCAGAAGGAGGGTTTGAAAAACAAGCTTAGCATTCCCTGGGGCAAAAGGGGTGGGGAGAAAAAAGATTTTAAAGTACCTGCTAATGAGTAAAACTCCTTGGTGTATAAAGCTAAACTTTAAGTTACTAATTCAAAGATTTTCTGTTTAATGTATGATTTCAGAATACACTCCAATTTAGTGTTTAGGGCATTAGGAAAACTCAGAAGCACAGCTTGAATGCATTTTAATTATAAAATTAAAAGATGGGATATTGAACTGCTTAGTATGCCACTTACATACTTTCAAATAATAATGAGTGTTTCAAAATAAGCAGTAGTCTTATAAAATCCAAGTAGTTGATAGCTGGGTTATGGTAAATATGAGCAAAATGGAAATTTCTTATCTGAGGAGCAGTACATAGAATGAGAGCATACCAAATATTTGCTGCAAATGTCAACAATATAGTGAATCTCAGAAGTCCTTTGAGGGATTCAGGACAGATAGAAAATGACTCAGTAGTAAAACAAATAATTCATACTGATAATTTTTTAAATGGAGAAAACATTTCCTGTAGGTAAACACTAACATTTCCTTCCTTTCTGATACTGAATGATATGGGGAAAGTCCTCCAATAATTGCTACACAATTAAACTGTGGGAAACATGATGATCTTATCATGATGTAAAAAGGGCTCTCCTTTTACCAAAGTTATGGGTATCAAACCTGTTCCTTATCAGGAATCTATCTACTGATAAATAAACAGCAAATAATATCTTCTAAATTGGAAGAATATCTGCATTTTTCAGTTGCAAAACCTGTCAGTGAGATTTTTTCTGATGCTTTTACTTTTCAACTATATCCTTGAATTTAACTAATTATGCTTATTTTAAAATTCTGTCAGTGAAAGAAGGAAACACATAGTCTGATTCATGGGGAAGGATAGGAAGATTTGAGAAATTATGGACATCTTCTATTGACTTCAAGGATTGATTAAAAATGTGATTAAAAGTATAAACTGCTGAGTGAAATTGGAATTGATTATGAGACATCCCAAAAGAGTTTTTCAAATAGTTTGGTTGACAGTTTTGCCATTATAACATGCTGTTAAAATATTTTATTCTTTGTAAAATATGTTCTAGTATTTATAATCTTCACAGAGAATTTATTGTACCTAGTTAATATTGTTTTATTTAAATATATATATGTATGATTTTTATTTTATTTATCTTTCTCTTTTACAACTTCAAGATGTAATATAGTTCAAAAAAACTGGCTCAATAAATAAGGCTAATGGTTTAGTGGCCTTGCTTTCAAGAATCTCACTGAAATTGCATATCAGTACTTTAACCAGAATTTTATTAAAGTTCTCATCCATTTCCAAGATCAACATTTTTTTAAAATACTTACCAATGTCTTGGTTCACCTCAAGTTAGAAAAACAGAAGATGCCTTTTGTTAAGATGCAAAAACTGCAACATGAATTCTACCATCATTAACAAAGCAAAAGCAACATTAACAATAAAAGTAGAGTTGACATAAGCAGTATAAATGCTTGATTTATGTAGGTATAATAACTCTAATTTGGTTGGATAATTTTTCTTCACTTTCACCTCACTCCTCAAACCCCCAGTGACAGGCCTGAAGAAATTGAAACTGTTCCTTTTCTCACTCTTTGAAGAAAAAATTTAGTTGAAATCTTATTGATGGAGAGCTTGAGTTGGTGTTGAGAGGAAGACGTGAGATCTGAGAGGGAGATGAGACATGTTAAAAATTTGAGAAAACTCTTCTGAATTAAAGGAAGAATAAGGAATACAGAGAGAAGGTATGTAAACTAAAGAGAAATGATGTGTACAATGAGGGAAAACATTAGAAACAATTGAGAAATTGTGGCATCATCTGGATTCCATGTATGTACTTGGTCATATTAAGCTATGTCTTTCTCTGATGGAAATGTACTTTGCCACATTGATTAGGCCATGAGGGACTAAATACAGAAGGAGGACAAAAGTAAAAGAAACTTGATAAGAGAACTGGAAAATAAGAAGCAATGGCTGAAAGAAATAAAGACAGAATGATTTACAGAAGTTGTAAAGCATATTGGAACATGTTGATGGTAATACACATCAGGGCTAAGAAACCCAAGATCATGTACAAAGACAACAAGTTTATAAGAAAATACTTGTCCATCAAAATCCACAAACATTTCTACAGTCAGAAGCAGAAGCCCTAGAGGCAAGAAGAGATTGTGTATCAACTTGAAATACAGAAAAGCAAGTTTTCCATTCTTCTGCCCTACAGCTATCTGAGCAGAGAGGAGCTGAGACCAGAAGAGGAAAGCAGTGACTCTGGAAACAGAATGGCAACAGAAGAGACATTAAAATAGCACGTCTCAAAGATACACTCATCAGGGCATTCTTTCCTATAATCAGAATTCCATTTACCACAAATACAGAAAGACACTATATTTCCATTTGGACTGAGGATTAATGCTTATTAATTTTGTTTAAAATTGGCTTTAAAACATGCAGTTAATTTTTAAATGTGAACAATCAATTATCACCTAATGTCTGAAGAAAATAAGCAACATTCAAGAGGAGCATCAAAAAAGAATTCTCCCACACAGTTTTCTAAAGGAAACATTATTAAAGTTAGCCTAAAATCAAAATTAAATTAAAATTAGTATAATCAATCTTGAAGAAATGTAGGAGAGTTAAAACTTCAATTTCATTCTTTAAGAAGTATAGTTTGCTAGGAAAATATAAGTGTTCTAGGGAAAAGATAATTGCCAACACTAAATTAAAGAAAACATTAATTAAAGATCATACTTTCAATGGCTAGGGATAAAATGAGGGAATTGGAAGTTTTTAATACAAAAGTTGAAAAGACAACTTGTGAAGCTAATCCTACCTATATTTTTCCTATTTATCATCATGCATGTGAGAAACACATAGCAAATTTATTTACCAGGAAATGGCAACCCACTCCAGTATTCTTGCCTAGAGAATCCCATGGATGGAAAGGCTTGGTGGGCTTCAGTCTACGGGTCGCAAGCAGTTGGATACGACTGAGTGACTTCACTTTCACTTTCAATATGTGCAATAGTAATTCCAGAGAGTTAAAATATATTTTCACAAATCATTGAAGTAAAATTATATCACTTTTTTACAGATAGGAGTACAGACGTTTAGAATAGCTGCTAACTATCTTGAAGTAATTCAGGTAAGAGATTGGCCACTGTCCTACTTCTCAGAATCTTAAGATATTCAGGTGTTTAGGTTCTCTAACCTGCATCAGGTACAAATTCCAGAGTCCAGGAGGCAAATAATGACTAGAAGTCCAAATAAGCTCAATATTTTTAGTAACCTACTTGGTAAATAATTTGAAAATTATAGATACACATATATGTATAAATGAATCACTTTGTTGTAGAGTTCAGTTCAATTGCTTGAACCTAATGCAATATTGCTCATCATTTCAGTTCAGTTGCTCAGTTGTGTCTGACTCTTTGCAGCCCCATGGACTGCAGCACACCAGGCTTCCCTGTCCATCACCAACTCCTGGAGCTTACTCAAACACATGTCCATCAAGTTGGTGATGCTATCCAATCACGTCATCCTCTGTTGTTCCCTTCTCCTCTTGTCTTCAGTCTTTCCAAACATCAGGGTCTTTTCCAGTGAGTCAGTTCTTCATATCAGGTGGCCAAAGTATTGAAATTTCAGCTTCAGCATCAGTCCTTCCAATGACTATTCAGGACTGATTTCCTTTAAGGTTGACTGACTGAATCTCCTTGCAGTCCAAGGGACTCTCAAGAGTTTTCTTCAACCCATAATTCAAAAGCATCAGTTCTCCAATCTCAGTTTCTTTATAGTCCAATTCTCATAACCATACATGACTGCTGGAAAAACCATAGTTTTCACTAGACAGACCTTTGTGGGCAAAGTAATGTCTCTTCTTTTTAATATGTTGCCTAGGTTTGTCATAGCTTTTTTTCCAAGGAGCAAGTGGTGGAGTAGAAGGATGTGCATTTATCTTCTCCTGAGAGAACTCCAAAATTGCAGCTCTCTGATGAACAACCACCGACAGGAGAATGTTGGATCCCAACAAAAAGGTACCCCAGGTGCAAGGGCAAAGGAGATGCTGCAGCAAGATGGTTGGAGGGGGAAAATCGCATTTAGAATCAAACCGCATACCTGCCAGTGATGCTCAGAGGGCTCAAACAAACTGTCAATCAAGTATGCTCCAAAATAAATTAAGGTTTTTTTTTTCTTTTAAAGAATTTCAAACAAGAATAGCATATTGTATTGAAGTCCAATACTTAAATGTGTTGTAGTACTAAATTTTCAAAGAATGGAATCTAAGTCTCTAAAACACATAAATGTAATAGACTAACATAAGCGTTCTTGCTCAGTCATGTCTGAATCTTTGCAACCCCATAGACTGTACTCAACCAGACTCCTCTGTCCACAGGATTTTCTGAGCAAGACTACTAGGAAATGAGTGGGTTGCTATTTCATTCTCCAAGGAATTCCCAACCCAAAGAACAAACTCATGTCTTCTGAACTGGTAGGCAGGTTCTTTAGCACTAAAGCCACCTGGGAAACTTTATAACTTCTCTGACCATTGGTTTAACACCACCTCAATATCAACTACACCTTTGTTTACCAAAACTGGGAATCACAATAAATCATACAAATAAAACAGCAACTATTCTCTTGCTAATGACTGTGTAACTTCTATTACTGTTGTTAACAATTTTGAAGTGATAAATTTTAATGAAAAATTTTACAATTTCTTGTGCCATTAACGTGATATTGGGTTCAGTTCAGTTCAGTCGCTCAGTCATGACTGACTCTTTGCAACCCCATGAATCACAGCATGCCAGGCCTCCCTGTCCATCACCAACACCTGGAGTTCACTCAGACCCGCGTCCATCAAGTCAGTGATGCCATCCAGCCATCTCATCCTCTGTCGTCCCCTTCTCCTCATGCTCCCAATCCCTCCCAGCATCAGAGTCTTTTCCAATGAGTCAACTCTTCGCATGAGGTGGCCAAAGTACTGGAGTTTCAGCTTTAGCATCATTCCTTCCAAAGAAATCCCAGGGCTGATCTCCTTCAAAATGGATTGGTTGGATCTCCTGCAGTGCAGAGGACTCTGAAGAGTCTTCTACAACACCACAATTCAAAAGCATCAGTCTTTCAGCACTCAGCCTTCTTCACAGTCCAACACTTAAATCCATACATGACTACTAGAAAAACCATAGCCTTGACTAGACGGACCTTAGTCGGCACAGTAATGTCTTTGCTTTTGAATATACTATCTAGGTTGGTCATAACTTTTCTTCCAAGGAGTAAGTGTCTTTTAATTTCATGGCTTCAATCACCATCTGCAGTGATTTTGGAGCCCCAAAAAATAAAGTCTGACACTGTATCCACTGTTTCCCCTTCTATTTCCTGTGAAGTGATAGGACCAGATGCCATGATCTTCGTTTTCTGAATGTTAAGCTTTAGGGCAACTTTTTCACTCTCCTCTTTCACTTTCATCAAGAGGTTTTTCAGTTCCTCTTCATTTTCTGCCATAAGTGTGGTATCATCTGTATATCTGAGGTGATTGATATTTCTCCCGGCAATCTTGATTCCAGCTTGTGTTTCTTCCAGTCCAGCGTTTCTCATGATGTATTCTACGTATAAGTTAAATAAGCAGGGTGACAGTATACAGCCTTGACGTACTCCTTTTCCTATTTGGAACCAGTTTGTTGTTCTTATCATGTCCTTTCCTTTTTCTCTCTCTTTCGATAGCTACTAGTTTCTTCTCTATATCTATGAGTCTATTTATGTTTGTTATATTAATTTGTTCATTTTTTAGGTTTTAGGTGTAAGAGATAACATACAGTATTTGCCTTTCTCTATCAGACTCATTTCAACAACCATGGTACCCTCCAGAGTCATCTATGTTGCTGAAAATGGCAAATATAGCTCTTTATTATGGCTAAAAGTATTATAAATATATATACACATATTTATAGATTATCTTGTCTTTATATACATATACTTCTTAATCTGTTCGTCTGTTTCTTGAGGATTTAGATTGCTTCCTTATCATGGCTGTTGTAAATAATGATGCTATGAACAATGGGGTGCATATATCTTTTCAAATTATTGTTTTCATTTTCCTTGGATATATACCAGGAGTGGAATAGCTGGATCATATGAAAGAAGAGAGGCCAAAGGCAAGGAAAAAAGGGAAAGAATGCAGAGTTTCAGAAAATAACACGGAGAGAAAAGAAGGCCTTCTTCAAATGAACAATACAAAGAAACAGAAGAACATAATACAATGAGAAAGACTAGAAATCTCATCAAGAAAATTGGAGATAAAAAGAGAACTTTTCATGCAATGAAGGGACAAATAAAGGACAGAAATGGTAAGCACCTAACAAAAGCAGAGCAAATTAGGAAGAAGTGACAAGAATATACAGAACTATACAAAAAGATCTTAATGACCCAGATAACCACAGTGGTGTGGTCACTCACCTAGAGCCAGACATTCTGGAATGGGAAGTCAAGTGGGCCTTAGGAGGCATTACTACAAACAACACTAATGGAGGTGATGGAATTCCAGGTGAGCTATTTCAAATCCTAAAAGATGATGCTGTGAAAGTGATGCAATCAGTATGTCAGCAATGTTGGAAAACTCAGCGGTGGCCACAATACTGGAAAAGGTGTTTTCATTCCAATCCCAAAGACTCTCTGTGTGTGTATGTGTGTGTGTTTGTGTGTGTGTGTAATGTGTTTGTGTACTCAGTCATCTCTGACTCTTTATGACTGCATGAACTATAGCCCACCAGGCTCCTCTGTCCATGGAATTTTCCAGGCAAGAATACTAAAGTGGGTTGCCATTTCCTTCCCCAGGGGATCTTCCCAAACAAGGGACTGAATCTGCATCTCTTGCATCTCCTGTGCTAGCAGACAGATTCTTTACCAGCTGAGCCACCAGGGAAGCCCTCTGTTAAAAAAGGACAATGCCAAAGAATGTTCAGACACCACACAATTGTAGGCATTTCACATGCTAGCATGTTATACTCAAAATGGTTCAAGTTGGGTTTCAGCAGTACATGAACCAAGAATTTGGAGATGTACCAGCTGGACTTAGAAAAGGCAGAGGAATCAGAGATCAAATTGCCAACATTCACTGGATTATAGAAAAAACAAGGAGGTTCCAGAAAACCATCTGCTTCATTGACTATTCTAAAGCCTTGACTCTCTGGATCACAATAGACTGTGTTGCCTTTTGTCCATATCCTCACCAAAATTTGATATTTGTTGTCATTTTGATGACAACTATTTTAACTGGTTTAGAGTGATATCTCATTGAGGTTTTGGCTTTTATTTTATTTGATTGTATTTCATGTATATTTTATCTGAATCAGTTCAGTTCAGTGCAGTCGTTCAGTCGTGTTCGACTCTTTGCGACCCCATGAATTGCAGCACATCAGGCCTCCCAGGTCATTACCATCTCTCAGAGTTCACTCACACTCACATCCATTGAGTCCGTGATGCCAACCAGCCATCTCATCCTCGGTCATCCCCTTCTCCTCCTGCCCCTAATCCCTCCCAGCATCAGAGTCTTTTCCAATGAGTCAACTCTTCGCATGAGGTGGCCAAAGTACTGGAGTTTCAGCTTTAGCATCTTTCCTTCCAAAGAAATCCCAGGGTTGATCTCCTTCAGAATGGACTGGTTGGATCTCCTTGCAGTCCAAGGGACTCTCAAAAGTCTTCTCCAACACCACAGTTCAAAAGCATGAATTCTTCAGCACTCAGCCTTCTTTACAGTCCAACTCTCACATCCATACATGACCACAGGAAAAATCATAGCCTTGACTAGACGGACATTAGTTGGCAAAGTAATCTCTCTGCTTTTGAATATACTATCTAGGTTGTTCATAACTTTTCTTCCAAAGAGTAAATATCTTCTAATTTCATGGCTGCAGTCACCATCTGCAGTGATTTTGGAGCCCCCCAAAAATAAAGTCTGACACTGTTTTCCACTGTTTCCCCTTCTATTTCCCATGAAATGATGGGGCCGGATGCCATAATCTTCATTTTCTGAATGTTGAGCTTTAAGCTAACTTTTTCACTCTCCTCTTTCACTTTAATCAAGAGGCCCAGAACTGTTAAAATAAGAGAAGGGAAAAACAAAGGAGAAAAGGAGAGATATACCCATTTGAATGCAGAGTTCCAAAGAATAGCAAGAAGAGATAAGAAAGCCTTCCTCAACGATCAGTGCAAACAAATAGAGATAACAATAGAATGGAAATAGAATAGAATAGAATAGAATAGAATAGAATAGAATAGAATAGAATAGAATAGAATAGAATAGAATAGAAAGATTAGACATCTCTTCAAGAAAATTAGAGATACCAAGCGAACATTTCATGCAAAGATGGGCTCAATAAAGGATGGAAATGGTATGGACCTAACAGAAGCAGAAGAGATTAAGAAGAGGTGGCAAGAATACACAGAAGAACTGTACAAAAAGATCTTCATAACCCAGATAATCACAATGGTGTGATCACTCAACTATCCTGGAATGTGAAGTCGAGAAGGCCTTAGGAAGAATCACTACAAATAAAGCTAGTGGAGGTGTTGGAATTGCAGTTGAGCTATTTCAGTCCTGAAAGATGATGCTGTGAAAGTGCTGCACTCAATATGTCAGCAAATTTTGAAAACTCAGCAGTGGCCACAGGACTGGATTAGGTCAGTTTTTATTCCCATACCAAAGAAAAGCGATGCCAAAGAATGTTAAACCTACCACACAATTGCACTCATTTCACATGCTTCCCTGGTGGCTCAGAGGGCAGAGCATCTTCCTGAAATGCAGGAGACCCAGATTTGATCCCTGGATCAGGAAGATCCCCTGCAGGAGAAAATGGCAACCCACTCCAGTACTCTTGCTTGGAAAATCACATGAACAGAGAAGTCTGGTAGACTACAGTCCATGGGGTCGCAGAGTCAGACAGGATTGAGTGACTTAACTTTCACTTTTACTTTTCACACACTAGTAAATTAATGCTCAAAATTCTCCAAGCCAGGCCTCAGCAATACATGAACTGTGAACTTCCAGATGTTCAAGCTGCTTTTAGAAAAGGCAGAGGAACCAGAAATCAAATTGCCAACACCCGTTGGATCATCAAAAAAGCATGAGAGTTTCAGAAAAACACCTATTTCTGCTTTTTTGACTATGCCAAAGCCTTTGACTGTGTGGATCACAATAAACTGTGGAAAATTCTGAAAGAGATGGAAATAACAGACCACCTAACCTGCCTCTTGAGACATCTGTATGCAGGTCAGGAAGCAACAATTAGAACTGGACATGGAACAAGACACTGGTTCCAAACGCGAAAAGGAGTACATCAAGGCTGTATATTGTCATCCTGTTTATTTAACTTATTTGCAGAGTACTTCATAAGAAACATGGGACTGGATGAAGGACAAGCTGGAATCAAGATTGCCAGGAGAAATATCAACCTCTGATATGCAGATGACACCACCCTTGTGGCAAAAAGTGAAGAACAAAAGAACTTCTTGATGAAAGTGAAAGAGGACAGTGAAAAAAATTGGTTTAAAGCTCAACATTCAGAAAACTAAGATCATGACATCTGGTCACATTACTTCATGGGAAATAGATGGGGAAACAGTGGAAATAGTGCCTGACTTTAGAGTTGCAAAATCACTGCCGATTGTGACTGCAGGCATGAAATTAGAAGAGGCTGACTCCTTGGAAAGAAAGTTATGACCAACCTAGAAAGCATATTAAAAAGCAGAGACGTTATTTTGTTGACAAAGGTCCATCTAGTCAAGGCTATGGTTTTTCCAGTAGTCGTGTATGGATGTGAGAGTTGTACTATAAAGAAAGCTGAGCACCAAATAATGGATGCTTTTGAAGCGTGGTGTTGGAAAAGACTCTTGAGAGTATCTTGAGCTGCAAGGACATCCAAGCAGTCCATCCTAAAGGATATCACTCCTGGGTGTTCATTGGAAGGATTGATGTTGAAGTCGAAACTCCAATACTTTGGAAATTGATGCAACTAGCTAACTCATCGCAAAAGAACCTGATGCTGGGAAAGATTGATGCTGGCGAAGGGGATGACACAGGATGAGATGGTTGGATGGCATCACCAACTCAATGGGCATGAGTTTGAGTAAACACTGAAAGCTGGTGACGGACAAGGGAGGCCTAGCATGCTACAGTCCATGGGGTCACAAAGAGTCAGACATGACTGAGCACCTGAACTGAACTGAATTGAGTATCAGTGTTGTTTAGTATATTTTTATGTGCCTGTTGCCAATCTTCATGCATTCTTTGGAAATAAGTTTTTTAGATCTTTCCCTATTTTTATATTTTAAATATTTATTTGTATGAGCTATTTATATATTTTACTTATTAACACCTTATTGAACACAGCATTTGTAAATACTAGTTTCATTCAGTAGGTTAGCTTTTCATTTGGCCCATGGGTTCCTTTGCTCTATAAAGGCTTTTAAGTTTAATTTGGTCCCATCTGTTTACTTTTGCTTTTGTTTCCTTTGCTTTAATAAACAGATTATATTAATTATTATATTAATATTTATAATATAAATTATAATATATAATTATATATATATATATATATTTATGTGTATATGTATAATATAATTATATATATATATATATTATAATTTATATTATAATTATTGCTATAATTTGTGTCAAAGAATATTCTGCCTCTTTCCTTCTAGGAATTTTATGGTTTCCAGTTTTACATTTAGGTCTTTAATCCATTTAGAGCTTGTTTTAGTGTATGGTGTTAGAGAATATTCTACTTTCATTCTTTTACAAATAGCAATCCAGTTTTACCAGTGCCACTTATTTAAATTTTCCCATTTATATTCTGACCTCCTTTGTCATGTTGACCATAAGTACATGGGCATATCTCTGGACTCTCTATTCTATGCTATGGAACTCTGTATCTGTTTCTGCACCTGTTCTATACAGTGATCGATAATTTTCACTTCTTGAGTTAGATTTATTCTTAGATACCTTATTCTTTTTCATGCAATTAAAAATAGAATTCTTTCTTGCTTTCTCTTTGTGATAGTTTATTTCTATTTTATGGAAATATAGCCAATATCTGTATATTAATATTGTATTCTGCTGCTGCTGCTGCTGCTAAGTCGCTTCAATCATGTACGACTCTGCATGACCCCATAGATGGCAGCCCACCAGGCTCCTCAGTCCCTGGGATTCTCCAGGCAAGAAGACTGGAGTGGGTTGCCATTTCCTTCTCCAATGCATGAAAGTAAAAAGTGAAAGTAAAGTTACCCAGGTATGTCTAACTCTTAGCAATACTAAATTTATTAATTCATTCTAGTACTGTTTACCGCCAGTAATCCTAAAAGATACACATCCCAAAACAATAGATTTTTGACACTATAAAATGAAGAAGGAAATATTAAATATAAGGAAAATACAAAAATAACAGACTAAAGATACCGATCCTTAAGGTCATGACACAACTTATTTTTACTTATCTCTTCCGTAGTAAATAAACAACTATCTTTCTCATCAAAAGTCGAAAAATAGTGAATTAAACTACGGTCAATACCGAAACAATATATACTGGAATAACATAACTCTATACGAGGTAGAGTACCCATTTAGTGAGAGTTTTTATAACAAATCATTGTTAGATTTTGCCAAAATATTTTCTGCATCTATGTATATGATCATTTGGTTTTTATTTTTCAATTTGTTAACGTGGTATATCACCCTATTTGATTTGAGAATATTCAGGCATCCTTGCAACCTCTTCGTAATATCTTATGCTTCTGTTAGGTCCATACCATTTCTGTCCTTTATCGAGCACATCTTTGCATGAAATGTTCCCTTGCTATCTCTAATTTTCTTGAAAAGACCTCTAGTCTTTCCCATTCTGTTCTTTTCCTCTATTTCTTTGCATTGATCGCTGAAGAAGGCTTTCTCATCTCTTCTTGCTATTCTTTGGAACTCTGCATTCAGATGCTTATATCTTTCCTTTTTTCCTTTGCTTTTCGCCTCTCTTCTTTTCACAGCTATTTGTGAGGCCTCCTCAGACAGCCATTTTGCTTTTTTGCATTTGTTCTCCATGGTGATGTTCTTGATCCCTGTCTCCTGTACAATGTCATGAACCTCATTCCATAGTTCATCAGGCACTCTATCTATCAGATCTAGGCCCTTAAATCTATTTCTCACTTCCAATGTATAATCATAAGGGATTTGACTTAAGTCATACCTGAATGGGCTAGCGGTTTTCCCTACTTTCTTCAATTTGAGTCTGAATTTGGTAATAAGGAGTTCATGATCTGAGCCACAGTCAGCTCCTGGTCTTGTTTTTCTTGACTGTATAGAGCTTCTCCATCTTTGGCTGCAAAGAATATAATCAGTCTGATTTCAGTGTTGACCATCTGGTGATGTCCATGTGTAGAGTCTTCTCTTGTGTTGTTGGAAGAGGGTGTTTGCTATGACCAGTGCATTTTCTTGGCAAAACTCTATTAGTCATTGCCTCGCTTCATTCCACATTCCAAGCCCAAATTTACCTCTTACTCCAGGTGTTTTTTGACTTCCTACTTTTTCATTACAGTCCCCTATAATGAAAAGGACATCCTTTTAGGTGTTAGTTCCAAAAGGTCTTGTAAGTCTTCATAAAACCGTTCAACTTCAGCTTCTTCAGCATTACTGGTTGGGGCATAGACTTGAATAACTGTGATTGTGATATTGAATGATTTGCCTTGGAGATGATCAGAGATCATTCTGTCATTTTTGAGATTGCATCTGAGTA
This sequence comes from Madoqua kirkii, assembly GCA_006408675.1. Classification (NCBI taxonomy): domain Eukaryota; kingdom Metazoa; phylum Chordata; class Mammalia; order Artiodactyla; family Bovidae; genus Madoqua; species Madoqua kirkii. The sequence goes on along the minus strand of SJYC01092292.1, from coordinate 159 downwards.
CTGCATTTCGAACTCTTTTGTTGACCATGATGGCTACTTCATTTCTTCCGAGGGATTCCTGCCGGCAGTAGCAGATATAATGGTCATCTGAGTTAAATTTACCCATCTCAGTCCATTTTAGTTCACTGATTCCTTGAATGTCGCTGTTCACTCTTGCCA
>SJYC01092290.1:0-13877 GCA_006408675.1 Madoqua kirkii | reverse complement strand
ACAAATACCGTATGATATCACTTGCATGTGGAATCTATGTTCAATACAGGATACAGGATGCTTGGGGCTGGTGTAAGGGATGATCTGGGGAGATGGGGCGGGGGGGGAGAAGGGAGGTGGGAGGAGGCTTCAGCATGGAAAGATCGTGTACACCTGTGGCTGATTCATGTCAATGTAAGGCAAAACCAATACAGTACTGTAAAATAGAATAAAGTATTAAATTTTAAAAATATGATAGAAATGAATTTGTCTACGAACAGACTCACAGACATAAAGAACAAACTTGTGGTGACCATGTGGCAGGGATCAATATACCAGTGTGAGTTCTGTTAGATGCCTAGGGAGAGTAAACTTTTTATCCCAGATCTCATGATTTCAGCGTGCCACACTGCAGGGGTTCCCAACCCAGGCCACACAGCAGGAGGTGAGCAGCAGGTAAGCAAGCAAAGCTTCATTTGTGTTTAGTCACTCCCCATCATTTGCTCTACCACCTCAGCTCTGCCTCCTGTCAGATCAACGGTGACATTACATTCTCATAGGAGTGCAAACTCTCCTGTGAGTCGTGCATGCAAGAGACTAGGTTGTGCATTCTTTATGAGAATCTGATGACTGATGACTGATTCTGCCTTATGGTGAGTTGTATGATTACTTCATTACATATGCAGTGTAATAATAATAGAAGTAAACAACACAATAAAGGTAACATTCTTGGATAATACCGAAACCATCCCCACCATGGTCTGTGGAAAACTTGTTTTCTACAAAACCAGTCCCTGGTGACAAAAAGGCTAGGGGATATTGCTGTGATTTATCATAATTGCTTGTGAACCTTAACGAATTTCTTAAATGGGCACCCAAGAGCATATGACAAAAGTACTTAGATGGGTATTGTCTTATATGTACAAAATTCTGTGTCCGTAGGTTAGATGGGTAAGTCACATGTATAAAGAAAAAAATATTGATTCATTCTATTATTTTATATTTGGTAAAACAAGTAATTATAATAAAACAGCTGTTCCTTACCCTGACCCTCCTTCATTTGATATGTCATTATACAACTTCTGAATTTCACTTCAAGACCTCTTCCAAACTCCCTAGGTATAATTTCACTATCCATTATGATTATAGTACCTACTTAATTCATCTTCATTCTAATTCATGATTTTGACTTAATAAAATTGCATTGTTGGCATACATTTTCATAAGATTTGCTTGACAAGTTTGGATTGCCATTGCAGTCATTTTTTAAAAGGAGAGGGAGCTTAAGTTTGACAGAATTAGGTTATAATATCTCTCCCATTTACTAGCTGAATGACCTTAGGCAAGGTATTTCAGTGTATTGACTGTTGGAGTCTTCATTTGTAAAATAAGGCATTTTGTCTCAATTTTTATCTCTGATGTAAAGATTAAATAAAATGATTCATATTAAGATCACTACACAGTTTGTGAACACAGAAGACCCTTGATACATAGTAATTATTACCCCTAATCATACAATTACTTTCTGGAGTAGTGGCATTTCCCAATTATTGGTTTGGGACTAATATATTTTGTTAGGCTAGAGAGTTCCCTTCAAAAATGACCTAAGTAGAAGAGATGAAGAGTGAGTGCAAAGGAGGCAAGCAGATGGGAATATTGGAAATTATGCTGGAAGTATTTTATTATGTGCCATGAACCTCTTAGCACTGAAAATTTAAATATATACTCTCAATTAAAATTACTGTACAAAGATTTTAAGATGGATTTAATTTGTTAACTTTTAATAGGCATCTGTTGAATTCTACTAAAGTCAGATATTTTATTCACAGAATAGAGAATGAAGCATCTTATTCATAGTAGTTTCCTCTAGAATTAAGTTATTTGTATTGGGTCTATATTAAAAAGCACAGACAGTACTTTGCCAACAAAGGTCTGTTTAGTCAAGGCTATGGTTTTTCCAGTAGTCATGTATGGATGTGAGAGTTGGACTATAAAGAAAGCTGAGCACCAAAGAATTGATGCTTTTGAATTGTGGTGTTGGAGAAGACTCTTGAGAGTCCCTTGGAATTCAAGAAGATCCAACCAGTCCATCCTAAAGGAAATCAGTCCTGAATATTCGTTGGAAGGACTGATGCTGAAGCTGAAATTCCAATACTTTGGCCACCTGATGTGAAGAACTGACTCATTTGAAAAGACCCTGATGCTGGGAAAGATTGAAGGCAGAAGGAGAAGGGGATGGCAGAGGATGAGATGGTTGGATGGCATCATAGACTCAATGGACATGAGTCTGGGCAAGCTTTGGGATTTGGTGATGCACAGGGAAGCCTGGAGTGCTGCAGTCTATGAGGTCACAGAAAGTTGGAAATAACTGATCAACTGAACTGAACCAAACTCTGAGTAATATTTGATTCAATATTTGATTCCATCATTTGGAACTCTACACAGGGTTCACATTTCAGTGGAGATGGAGTTAGCCAACTTATATTATTTTGCCCACTGATTACAAATGAAAACTCTAAATATCTAAAGAAGCTGTCTGAATACTCTGAAAAGTAAATAATAGACAGAATGTTATGAACTGTGAAGTGTGAAGTCAATGCTTGAATGGCATCATGCCTTTTCTGATCTACTCTCCTTTACAGATTCTAGCTTTGACCTGAAAGTATTACAGATGATTTCCAGATATGTTTGCAGGCACAAGCAGTAAACTCTGAGATAAGTAATTTATTTCTATTCAGAAGTCTGTGGGGAAAGACCTCTGTAAGACACCAAGTGTAGAGTAGAGAATAATTCCTTGTTTTCCTCATCTCTGTCTCCCAGCCCCACTCAAGAATGCCCAGTGTCAAAATCCCACTGATGTTGTATCAAGGATGGTGACAGTATATCTTTATAGACACTTACATTCTTTCTATTTATTATAGCAAGTAAAACTAGGAAATAGAACCCTGTAGTCAAGTCAGCTTCCCCAGTGGCTCAGTGGTAAAGAATCCACCTGCAGTGCAGGAGTCACAGGAGATGCAGTTTCAAGTTCTGGATCAGGAAGATCCAAGGGAACCCACTACCATAGTCTTACTGGGAGAATCCCACAGACAGAGGAGCCTGGAGGACTTCAGTACATAGGGTCACAAAGAGTCAGATACAGCTGAAGGAACTGAGCAAAGCACAATCTGAAGACGATGGAGGGAAAATCTCTGTTATTTTTTTCTCCTACTTTCTCTTGCTACTTTCCCTGAAAGTGAAATCAGTTACATGAATGTTCACAACCGTATAAGGGGCTAAAATCTTGAGCTAAACCAATATTCCTGACCAAAGTCACCAGGAAAAGAGGCCTCTGTCAACTGGAGAGAAAGGAGCAAGGAGATGAGAAGTGGTTTATACTGTCCTCTGCACCTGAGCAGACCCAAGTTGCAATATCCTTCCGAGCTGCACATGCTCTGAACAGGTCATAGTAATAAAGTAGAAGCTTTGAGAATCTGAATACAGTGTAAAATCCCTCAAGGCTGCCCAAAGAGCAAAGTGCTTATGCATAAAACAGACCTTCGTAAGAAAAATTAAGTAATACAAAGCACACCATCTGCCAGTAACAGAAACAAATCAAAATTCAAAACTATTTGGAAAACTTAAAATAGTTGGAAATTAAACAATGTACTGCTAAATAATTCTTGTGTAAAAGAGTAATTCTCAAGGAATATAAGTAAATATTTTTAACTAAAAGAACATAAAAATAATCAAAATTTGTGGGATTTGGGGTTAAAAGGTGCATAAATGATAATGGACATGAATAAATACCTATATCAGAAAAGAAGAAAGGTCTCAAAGACATAGTCTAAGATTTCCTCTTTAGAAACTAGTACAAGAAGAGTAAACTAATCAAAATTGAAAAAAATAAAAGTTTAATGAAAATAACAGCAGAAATCAATCAGGGAAATTGACAACCAACTTAAAAAATGAGAAAAATCAATGGAACCAAAAACTATATAAGTAGCAAACCATGGTTCTTATCATGAGAATAACAAAAACAATAAAAAAATGATCATAAAAATAAAATTATTGCAAGAGATACAGAGGGAATAGAAGTCTTGGTGGAGTTAACTCTTTTAAGTAGGGTGTTAAGAAGGAGCTCTTACTGATTGTCACCACATTGGCCAAATCTCACCAGAAATTCAAGAAGGAAAAAGAAAGTTAGTTGTCAGATTGAGGGTGAGGAAGAGAATGTGGCACGTATAACGTTGTTGAAGCAGGAGAGAGTGTAGTTTGCACAAGAATATTAGGATAAGAGGAATTATTGAGCAATAGGGATATTGGCACAAGCCATGGAAATCATGCATTCACTTTTTCATTCAAAATATTACAAAGGGCATTATTTCTGTCTTTTTTTAAATTATTTATTTTAATTGGAGGCTAATTACTTTAAAACATTATAGTGGGTTTTGCCATACATTGACATGAATAAGCCATGGGTGTACATGTGTCCCTCATCCTGAAACTCCCTCCCTCCTCCCTCCCTATCCAATCCCTCAGGGTCATCCCAGTGCACAGGCCCTGAGCGCCCTGTTTCATGCACTGAACCTGGACTGGCGATCTACTTCACATATGGTAATATACATGTTTCAATGCTATTTTCTAAAATCATCCCACCCTCGCCTTCTCTCACAGAGTCCAAATTCTGTTCTTTATCTCTGTGTCTCTTTTGCTGTCTGCATATAGTGTCATCATTACCATCTTTCTAAATTCCATATATATGCTTTAGTATACCATATTGGTGTTCTTTCTGACTTACTTCACTCTGTAAAATAGGCTCCAGTTTCATCCACTTCATTAGAACCAACTCAAATGCATTTTTTTAAATGACTGAGTAATACTCCATTGTGTATATGTACCACGGCTTTCTTATCCATTCATCTGCTGATGGACATCTAGGCTGCTTCCATGTCCTGGCTATTATAAACAGTGCTGCAAAGAACATTGGGGTTCATGTGTTTCTTTCAATTCTGGTTTCCTTGGTGTGTATGCTCAGCATTGGGATTGCTGGGTCATGTGGCAGTTCTATTTCCAGTTTTTTAAGGAATCTCCACACTGTTCTCATAGTAGCTGTACTAGTTTGCATTCCCACTAACAACGTAAGAGGGTTCCCTTTTCTCCACAGCCTCCCCAGCATTTATTGCTTGTCGACTTTTGGATAGCAGCCATTCTGAGTGGCATGAATTGGTGCCTCATTATGGTTTTGATTTGCATTTCTCTGATAATGAGTGATGTTGAGTATCTTTTCATGTGTTTGCTAGCCATCTGTATATCTTCTCTGGAGAAATGTCTGTTTGGTTCTTTGGCCCATTTTTTGACTGGGTCATTTATTTTTCTGGAATTGAGCTGCATGAGCTACTTGTATATTTTTGAGATTAATTCTTTGTCAGTTGCTTCCTTTGCTATTATTTTCTCCCACTCGGAAGGCTGTCTTTTCACCTTGCTTATAGTTTCCTTCGTTGTGCAGAAGATTTTAAGTTTAATTAGGTTCCATTTATTTACTTTTGCCTTTATTTCGATTACTCTGGGAGGTGTGTCATAGAGGATCTTGCTGTGATCTATATCAGAGAGTGTTTTGCCTATGTTTTCCTCTAGGAGTTTTATAGTTTCTGGTCTTACATTTAGATCTTTAATCCATTTTGAGTTTATTTTTGTGTATGGTATTAGAAAGTGTTCTAGCTTCATTCTTTTGCACCACTTTTCCCAGCACGACTTGTTAAAGAGATTGTCTTTTCTCATTGTATACTCTTGCTTCCTTTGTCAAAGATAAGGTGTCCATAGGTGCATGGGTTTATCTCTGGGCTTTCTATTTTGTTCCATTGATCTATATTTCTGCCTTTGTGAATGCACCTTACTATCTTGATGACTGTAGCTTTGTAGTATAGCCTGGAGTCAGGCAGCTTGATTCCTCCAGTTCCAGTCTTCTTTCTCAAGATTGCTTTGGCTATTTGAAGTTTTTTCGTATTTCCATACATATTGTGAACTTATTTGTTCTAGTTCTGTGAAAAATAAAATTCCATTCACCATTGCAATGAAAAGAATAAAATACTTAGGAATAAATCTACCTAAAGAAACAGAAGACCTATATATATATATATATATATTTCACTCTTTTTTATGGCAGAGGAGTATTCCATTGGATCATAATAAGTGAAGTAAGTGAGACTGAGAAAAACAAGTATCATGTGATATCACTTATATGTAAAGTCTAAAACATGGCAGAAAAAAAATGAACCTACTACAAAACAGAAACAGACTCACAGGTAAAGAGTTTAATAGACTTGTGGCTGTCATGGGGGAGCAGAGTATGAATAAACCATTGTGAGTTCTGTTAGATACCTCAGGAGAGTAAACCATTTACCCTAAATTCATGTTCAGTGGATGGCAAAGGAAGACATTTTCGATGAGGTTAACTAAAAGTAGACATTAGAGAGAAGAGGGGTTAGCCATGAAGATAACCAGCTGAAAAAGATTCAAGGAATAGGACAGAACAAGTGTAAATGTCCTGTGGTCAAGAGGTGGTTACTCTATTTAGGGAGAGTAAGTTGAGTGGCTTTAGGATCATGAACCAGAGGGTGAGAAGGAAACCAGTCAAATCACAAAGGGCCAGTGAAATGGGCCCTGCTGGCTCTGGCTTTTGCTCTAACTGTGCAGCATGTCAAGTGGGGAAATGATAAAACTTGAGTTACATTTTAAATGGTTCTTTCTGCTTGCTATGTGGAGAACAGATAGAGGCAGCAGGGAAAAAAAGAACACACTGGAATGAGTTCAATGGGAAATGGAAGTTGAGAAGAATGGATACAACTGACCTCAATAACTCTTAAAATCAGTTTATTGTAAAGGGAAATGGAGAAATCAGAAAGGAACTAGAAAGGTATGTGGTTTTAAGGGAGACTTTTATTATTGTTGTTGTTGTTTTAAGATGTATAACATGTCAGCAAATGTGTATGTTTAGAGAAAGAATCTATAGATCTGGAAATACTGATGATACAAAATATGAAGAGGTTGAGTATTACTATAGTTCAGGGTCCAGTGGTTGTCAGGGATGGGTATGCTGACTGGAATTACAGGCCTGGGGGATATTCACTTGGTTACAGAAGGGAATACAGAAGGCCTGCCTGATCTGGTATAGGGATGTGTGGAATGTCTTTTCTGGTTGCTTCTATGTGTGTGCTTTTTCCCTATAAAATTGAAAATAAGTTCATCTGAGCGACTTCCCTTTCATTTTTCACTTTCACGCATTGGAGAAGGAAATGGCAACCCACTCCAGTGTTCTTGCCTGGAGAATCCCAGGGACGGGGGAGCCTGGTAGGCTGCCGTCTCTGGGGTCACACAGAGTCGGACACAACTGAAGTGACTTGGCAGCAGCAGCAGCTGAGATTAAAATGCATGGAAGAGCTTTTTGAAAACCAAGCTAAGAGGAATTCTTTCGTTGTTGATGTTGTTGTTATTGCCACAAGTTGATAATAAATTTATTTAATCTTTAAAATATCCAAAAGGAAAAGAATACTCTTCCATGATTAACCTTACCCTGGTCAAAACTCAGGTTCATTTTTTAGTTTATTTATTTATTTATTTTAAATATAAATTTATTTATTTTAATTGGAGGTTAATTACTTTACAATATTGTATTGGTTTTGCCATACAACAACATGTATCCACCACAAAATTATTTTTTAGGAAAGTTCAAAAATCTGGTAATGAAATATAGCATGCATGTGTTTGAGATATGAAACAGAGGCTCTGATATCAATATTCCTGCTTACACTCCACAAATATACTAACCATCTCCTGACCATAGGAAATTTGCACTTACTATGTCCTCTGTCTTAAATCTTTTTCAGCCAGTTATCTTCATAAGTCTTAACCAGCATCACATTTCAAAAGCATCAGTTCTTTGATGCTCAGCCTTCTTTATGGTCCAATACTCACACCTGTACATCAGTTCAGTTCAGTTCAGTTGCTCAGTCATATCCAACTATTTGTGATCCCATGGACTGCAGCATGCCAGGCTTCGCTGTCCATCACTGACTCCCAGAGTTTACTCAAACTCATGTTCATTAAGTCGGTGATGCCATCCAACCATCTCATCCTCTGTCATCCCCTTCTCCTCCTGCCTCCAATCTTTCCCAGCATCAGAGTCTTTTCAAATGAGTCAGTTTTTTGCATCAGATGGCCAAAGTACTGGAACTTCAGTTTGAGCATCAGTTCTTCCAATGAATATTCAGGACTAATTTTCTTTGGGATGGACTGGTTGGATTTCCTTGATGTCCAAGAGACTGTAAAGAGTCTTCTCCAACACTGCAGTTCATAAGCATCAATTCTTCCACACTCACTTTCTTTATAGTCCAGTTTTCACATCCATACTTGACTACTGGAAAAACCATAGCCTTGACTAGATAGACCTCTGTTGGTAAAGTAATTTTTCTGCTTTTTAATATGCTGTCTTGGTTGGACATAACTTTCCTTCCAAGGAGTAAGCATCTTTTAATTTCATGGCAGCAATGACCATCTGCAGTGATTTTCAAAACCCAAAAAATAGACTCATTGTTTCCACTGTTTCCCCGTCTATTTGCCATGAAGTCACAAGGCTAGGTGCCTGTGTTTTCTGAGTGTTGAATTTTAAGCCAGCTTTTTCACTCTCATCTTTCACTTTTATCAAGAGGCTCTTTAGTTCTTCATTACTTTCTGCCATAAGGGTAGTGTCATCTGCATATCTGAGGTTACTGATATTTCTCCAGGAAATCTTGATTCTGGTCTGTGCTTCATCTAGCGTGGCATTTCATATGATGTAGTCTGCATATAATTAAAATAAGCAGCGTGAAAATATACAACCTTGATGTACTCCTATCCCAATTTATAACCAGTCTGTTGTTCCATATCTATTTTGAAGTGTTGCTTTTTCACTGGCATACAGATTTCTCAGGAGGCAGGTCAGGGTGTCTGGTATTCCCATCTCTTTCAGAATTTTCCACAGTTTTTTTATGATCCGCACAGTGAAAAGCTTTGGCATAGTCAATAAAGCAGAAGATATTTTTCTGGAACTGTCACTTTTTCAATGATCCAACGGATGTTGGCAATTTGATGTCTGGTTCCTCCACCTTTTCTAAATCCAACTTGATCATCTAGAAGTTCACAGTTCACTTACTGTTGAAGCCTGGCTTGGAGAATTTTGAGCATTACTTTGCTACCATGTGAAATGACTGCATATGTGTTGTAGTTTGATCATTCTTTAACATTGCCTTTCTTTGGGATTGGAATAAAAATTGATCTTTTCCAGTCCTGTGGCCACTGCTGAGCTTTCCAAATTTGCATATTGAGTGCAGCACTTTCACAGCATCATCTTTTAGGATTTGAAATAGCTCAACTGGAATTCCATCACCTCCACTAGCTTTGTTCATAGTGATGCTTCCTAAGGCCCACGTGACTTCACATTCTAGGATGTCTGGCTTTAGGTGAGTGATCACACCATTGTGGTTATCTGGGCCATAAAGATCTTTTTTGTATAGTTTTGTGTATTCATGCCACCTCTTCTTAATCTCTTCTGCTTCTGTTAGGTCCATACTATTTTTGTCCTTTATTGTGCCCATCTTTGCTTGAAAATTTCCCTTGGTGTCTCTAATTTTCTTGTAGAGACCTCTAGTCTTTCCCCTTCTATTGCTTTCCTCTATTTCTCTGCATTGGTCACTGAGGAAGGCTTTCTTATCTTTCACTGCTATTCTTTTGAACTCTGCATTCAAATGGGTATCTCTTTCCTCTTCTCCTTTGCCATTCCCTTCTCTTCATGATTGTTTGTAAAGCCTCCTCAGATAACCATTTTGTCATTTTGCATTTCTTTTTCTTGGGGATTATCTTGATCACTGCCTCCTGTACAATGTCACAAACCTCTGTCTTCAGTTCTTCAAGCACTCTGTCAATAAGATGTAATCTCTTGAATCTATTTGTCACTGCCACTGTAATGTCATAAGGGATTTAATTTAGGTCATACCTGAATGGTCTGGTGGTTTTCCCTACTTTCTTCAATTTAAATCTAAATTTGGCAATAAGGTGTTCATGATCTGGGCCATAGTCAGCTCCCAGTCTTGTTTTTGCTGACTATATAACTTCTCCATTTTTGACTGCAAAGAATATAATCAATCTGATTTTGATATTGACCATCTAGTGATGTACATGTGTAGAGTCTTCTCTTGTGCTGTTTGAAGAGGATGTTTGCTCTGACCAGTACATTCTCTTGGCAAAACTCTATTAGCCTTTGACCTGCTTTATTCTGTACTCCAAGGCCAAATTTGCCTGTTACTCCAGGTATTTCTTGACTTCCTACTTTTGCATTCCAGTCTCCTGTGATGAAAAGGACATCTTTTTTGGGTGTTAGTTCTAGATGGTCTTTTAAGTCTTCATTGAACCATTCGAAGTCAGCTTCTTCAGCATTACTTGTCGGGACATAGACTTGGATTACAGTCATACTGAATGGTTTGCCTTGGAAATGAACAGAGATCATTATGTTTTTTTGAGACTGCATCCAAGTACTGCATTTCAGACTCTTGTTGATCATGATGACTACTCCGTTTCTTCTAAGGTATTCTTGCCCACAGTAGTAGATATAATGGTCATCTGAGTTAAATTCTCCCATTCGAGTCCATTTTAGTTCACTGATTCCCAAAATGTTGACTCTTGACTCAAAATGTTCTCTCTTGCCGTCTCTTGTTTGAACACGTCCAAGTTGCCTTGATACATGGACCTAACATTCCAGGTTCCTATGCAGTATTTCTCTTTACAGCATTGGACTTTACTTTCATCACCAGTCACATCTGCAGCTGGGTGTTGTTTTTTCTTTGGCTCCATCCCTTCATCCTTCCAGTAGCATATTGGGCACCTACTGACATGGGGAGTTCATCTTTCAATGTCCTATTTTTTTGCTTTTCATACTGTTCATGAGGTTCTCAAGGCTAGAATACTGAAGTGGTTTCCCATTCCCTTCTCCAGTGGACCATGTTTGGTCATGATTTTTAGAAAAACCATAGCTTTGACTATATGGACAGCAGTGATGTCACTGTTTTTTGTTTTTTGTTTTTTGTTTTAATACACAATCTAGTTTTGTCATACCTTTTCTTCCAAGGTGCAGTGTCTTTTAATTTCATGGCTGCAGTCATTGTCCACAGTGATTGTGGAGCACAAGAAAATAAAATCTATCAGTTTCCATTTTCTCCCCATCTATTTGCCATGACGTGATGGGACTAGATGCCATGATTTTCAATTATTGAATATCAAGCTTTAAGCCAGATTTTTCACTCTCCTATTTCACTTTCATCAAGAGGCTCTTTACTTCTTATTTGCTTTCTGCCATTAGGGTGGTGTCATCTGCATACCTGTGGTTATTGATATTTTTCCTGGCAATCTTTATTCTAGCTTGTGATTCACCCAGCGCAACATTTCACATGATATACTCTGCATAATATTTGAATAAGTAGGGTGACAATATACAGACCTTGACATACTCCTTTCACAATTTTGAACCAGTCTTTTATTGTTCCATGTTCAGTTCTAACTGTTGCTTTTTGACTTGCATACAGATTTCTCGGGAGGCAGGTAAGTTGTTCTGTTATACCCATCTCTTTAATATTTTTTCAGTTTGTTGTGATCCAGACAGACAAAGGCTTTAGTGTAATCAATGAAGCAGAAGTAGAATTTTTTTCTGGAATTCTTTTCCTTTTTCTGGATACAACAAATGTTGGCAATTTGATCTCTAACTCATCTTCCTTTTCTAAATCCAACTTTCATATCTGGAAGTTCTCATTTCATGTACTGTTGAAGGCTAGTTTGAAGGATTTTTGATATTTATCTTGCTAACAGGTGAAATGAGTGCAATTCTGTAATAGTCTGAACATTCTTTGATATTGCCTTCTTTGGGGTTGAAATAAAAACTAACCTTTCCAGTCCTGTGGCCACTGCCAAGTTTTCCCAATCTGCTGGCATATTGAGTGCAGCATTTTAACAGCATCATCTTTTATGATTTTAAATCGCTTTGCTGGAATTCCATGCCTCCTACTTTCATAATGTTTTGTTTTTGTTTTTGTTTTTGTTTTTTCCCCCTCTGTGCTCCAAAGTACTTCCAAACTCACTATTTATTTTGGTTTGAATCCTTGGATACATGTTAAGGTTATTCAAGGTTCTCTAGAGATCCAGAGACGTGACATCACAGTATCAAGTCTAAAAGCAGCGTGGAGGTAGAATTCTGTCTTCTTCAGGGGTCTCAGTCTTTCTTTCAAGACTTTTTGACTGGATGAGGCCCATTGATCCCTTCACAGTAATGTCTAGACTAGTGTTTGATCAAAACCTGGGTGCCATGGCCTTGGCAAGTTGATACATGAAATTAATTATTGTAACCAGAAAGGGGTGAGAATCTTTTTCTCCCAGTTCTTATTTTGCTCTTTAATATATACCATTTAGAAAGCAGATTTGGATTTTTATCATCATTTCACAGAAATCTATCTAGGAAATTTTTACTTCAACAAAATTCTAACAATACTATCAGAGAAGGTTAGTGTAGTTGGAAGGAGGTGAATATTAAAGCAAACAATATGTAAATAATTATTAACAAGCAACTGTTATTTTATATCATGTAACCCCCTCCTCAGACTTTTAAATTTTAGTATTATTAGCTCCATACAGTAGAGCTATATCTACAAAGAAGTAGATATTATGAGTGGTTATGATACATTCTCTAGAGCTAAATGGCAGTGTGGAATTCAAAGGCAGAAATCCATAATTTCAGAGTCTGACCTCTTTTGATTTTAAATTGTTTTGCTTCCTGGAGAAACTTGAAAACAAGATACATGTTTGAGTTCAGGCTCTACCACTGGCTCTCTGTACTATTTAGCATGTTCCTTAACTGATACAATTACCAGTTTCTTTCTATATAAATGATACATATAAGTTCCCAGTTCTAGCTGGTAGGGCTTATTGAGGTCCAGAAGAGAAAATTTACCAGAAAGATTTTTAAACTTTAAAAGTTTTCATATTTGAATTTTTAACTATTATCATGGGAAGATTAGCCTTTTCCCTGGTGTACACTGTTTTAATGCATTATTTTTAAAATGCAGTTAAAGCACTATTGCTGATCTTGGAAATCCACATAATTGAAAAAATAGAGGGCCCCAGGGTTTTGCAATTTACACTGATTTTTGCTACTTGTATTATATTGGGGAGAAAAGCAAAAATTAATTTGAGTTAAGGTCAGAAATGTTGACTATTTGATAAGAAATCAAACTTCACTTTCTATAAATTGTAACACTGCATTCAATCACAAAGAAAATAGTAACAAAATGCATTTTAATTTTAAAAGACTGATCTTGTCAGCTGTATGCTTTTACTTTGCTGACAGTCAACTGCCACATGATACCTGAAGCAGAATTGGACTTATATGATTAATAGATACATCTCACAATCATTTCTATGGGATGGGCCTGCAGGGCTCCAGTCATTTGGGATTTATTTAACCTCAGTTCTGTGACAGGCAAGCAAGAACTGGAGTTATAGAGCTGCTAAAATTATGACAAATTCTACAACTTACTTGAAGAGATTTTTTTAAAAAGTAACTTTCATTTTCCCCAAATACAATAAATATCTCAGAGAAGACTGTTCTTTATATTTGACTCCAATAATGAAATCCATAAAGTGCTAAATTAATAAAGTCATTCAGCAGTAGAAATTACAAGAACATTCTATTATTTGTGGTTAATGACACTTTCTGTGGTCAAAACTTTTTGTCTATTTGAAGAAAATTAATTATTAAATATAATAATCTTCTTATTCTAATTATGTTCCTTAAAATATAGTCACTTTGATATAGTATTTCCAGTGCTGTGAAAATGAAAAGT
>SJYC01092283.1:0-13347 GCA_006408675.1 Madoqua kirkii | reverse complement strand
CTGGGAGCTGCAGGTTTACTCCTTCTCTGAGAGAAATGGCTATGGGGGAGAGCCCCCTGTAAAGTACTCTGGTTTTGGGGTAGATGCTTGGGAACAGGGGTTTCCTAAGGCTTAATCACACCTTTGCATATGCCAAAGCCTCCTTCCTCATGACCTTTGCCATGGGTGGAGTTCCTCATGCTGGCCCCCAGCAGGATATCATGTCTTGAAATCTGTGAACCTACTTTCCAGGTGACAACTGATTGGACTGGGGAAAGCCATCTGTAGGACCTTTCTGGCCAATGAACATAGTTCCATTAACAAAATCTCTTTAATATCAATTCTCTTCTGAATAATGTCCAAACATATTCTATCCTTTCTATGACAGACAAAGAAAGAACATACTGTGGCAAGAAAAAGCTGGTTGAGGTTAAGCACTAAATCTGGAATCAATGACATATGTTCAGCAATATTACATTTGTGATATGTGGCATATTAGTTAACTTTATTAAGTCTCAGTTTTCTGACTCAAAACACTAATTATAGTAAATGAGACCATGTAGATAGATGTATTTGTTATGAAGTAACCATTCAACATACACTTATATATTTTCTTAATAAATACAATAATGCTGAAAAAAGAAGCACACACTGAGGAGTAATATTTTGAGACAGCAGAAGCCATGAGTAAATCAAGACTTGGGTTCAAGGAAGTTATCTCTGGAAGTAGAAACACTGGAAGAGACAGGATATGGGTGGACTTCATAATGGTGACTTACAGTCAGGAGCAGTTTATCTTTGGGAAAAATAAAAGACAGCTTAACCATTCTGTCTGCATTCTAATCTGTTCTTATGTACATTCTATATCCATGATAATCAGTGGTGCATTTATTGATTATTTCTACTTTTTCAGTATATTCCATGTACTCAAACAATAAGACCCTGCTAAGGCACTTAATTTGCCTTCAAACATCACTGCCTGTCTGTTCTGATAGTAATATAGATGCTACTTCTTATTAAGCATTTCTGTATTTTTTAATTTTAATATTTGAAAAGTCTTCTTCCAGGTACTTCTGGTAGCAAGGTGCCTGGGATGCTAGTTTGAGATGAAGATTCCTGAGGTCTGTATACAAGGGAAAACCTCTGATACTGAACCTCAGAATTTGATAGCCCTAACTGCTTACTCACAGAGAACTAAATTCTAGTCATATAAGGGTTTAATATTTTCTTTCCTTATGACTATGATTTTCAAACAGCTATTTGGAGTCATTTGATTCAGTTTCTAAAAAGTCTACATTTTAATAGTTATTCTAGGTAAAACCACTGCTGCTTTCTACATATCACACTTGTAAGTAAAGCTTTAGTGTAGTTTATGTATTCATCTGATACTATGCTAACTCAAATTGTTATTAAAACTTTCAGATTACACTTGCACATGTTTTTTCAGTTAAAATGTAATCAACTGGAAAGCTTAGTCCAACTCACAAGCCTTTTTTATATGATCTTCAGAGACCAATAAAGTACTGTTTATACTAAGCATTACATGAAGGCAGTAATTGATAAAGGTTTCCAAGATTGATAGCCCTCCTAGACAGTAGGAAAATATTCTGCTTCCTTGAGTTGTATTGGATAAATTTGTGAACATCCAGTTAGTATTATGAAACTTCTCCATGTAAACACCCAATCTAAAATCTGAAGCAAGAGATATACAAATGTTTGTACATGTACCCTATGTATGTGGAGCTAAAATGATTATAAGGCAAAAGTTATACAAATTGAAGCAAAGAAAATTGTTTCTAGTCTCTTATGAATGACCTTTCTGATGTTGTGTTATATAACAAATGGCATAGGTATTTGCTATTCATAAAAGATGGCTTCAAACGTTCTACCACCTGCCTCATGGACCTGATACTGTACATTTAGTGATTTATTAATGCACATTTGTACGTATCACAAAGAAAGAGATTCAGCTCATATACATAATGTCTGAATGTTTAAAAGAGAATTTCAGAGAGTTGGAAGGGTTACTATTTTATCACCAACGTTTAAGGTTTGCTAAGAAAAAAAAAATCACTTGATAGACATTTGTTTCCCTGGTATTTATTTTGTTTCATTTATTTAAACAAAATCTCTCAAGCCATGTTCATTCTGTTCATAGGTGATATATTTTATATATTTATTTGACTGATATTAAAATATCACACTATATTTCAATGACAACTGAGTGACAAGTGTTAAGTGTCTTCAGGGGAAAATTGTTTAACAAAAACATATTTTAAAATTTCCTATTGAATCAATCATTATTTCTAAAGCTAAAATTTTCATAGGAATGAAAGATGGATGAGATGGTGATAAAGGCAAACTGTTTTAATAATATTATGAGGTTTTGCCTTGTTTTGTACCATGTTTGACAAACAGCGACATCTGTCTAAAATCTGTCAATATGATGGATGGGAAGCATAAATCACATTATCTTATGTCAACACTCCTCTCAGAACAACATTTTAACATAAATTCAATGCTATGTCATGAATGTGACCCTTAGGAATAAAAAAAAGTACATATACTACTCAGCTGGATCCTATTTACGTAGTTATTTTCAACCTCTTTTAATGTAGAAGTCAAAACTAAAAAAAAAAAAAAAACAACTCAAAAGACATAAACTCTGTTTCATACAGTTTGGAAGCTGGTAATGTATCCAAATGAAATCCTAAGAATATATGCTATTGTAAAGTCTGTATCGACATGGACATTTCCTTAGAAATCATACTCTGAAGGTAATGCAAATAAAGCTTTTAACGCACAAGTTTGGAGTTTTGGCTAACATTTATTTCAGTGCACTTACTAAAGATTCATTCAACTGTAATACCTTCTTGACTCCAGTGTTGGAGCTGATGAATTTTAGTAATTTATTATGTTCTGAAATATCACAAACCTTTAGACCACTGAGAAGAACTACTTCAAATAATAAAATATCTTTTTTTTAAACTCTAAGAATTTTGCCAATGTTTGTAAATACATAAAATATGTTCTACATGTCTTTGATGAAAACATTTTCTCATTTGTCAGGGTAATCTCTTTAACACGGGCAATATGATTAGATTTTTATCTGTTTAGACAATGTTTTTAAGGTTTTAATATTTATCATTAAACTTTAAAAAATTTATCCAAATAAGCAGCGTCTGAGCTTCTCCTCATGATCTCCAAACTCAAATACTTTTGAAAGTGTTGCTTTTGTCACTCTGTGCGAGAAAACGATGGTCTTTCCTGTCCATGACCTTGAGTCAATCCTAGACTATTCTTGTATTAGAAGAAACATCATCCCCACATGTTCCTACTGAACTGAATTTTTCACCACTCATAATAAATCAACGGAATTGCTTTCCCTTAACAAATAATCATCTTATCTAGTAGAGGTCCTTTCTATTGCTTCTAAGTCTCTTCCAGTTATCCTCAAGCAGAGATTAGCATGGCATGATCTTCTTTTTTTTAATTTATTTTACTTTATTTTACTTTACAATATTGTATTGGTTTTGCTCTACATCAACATGAATCTGCCACAGGTGTACCTGCGTTCCCAATCCTGAACCCCTCTCCCACCTCCCTCCCCATACCATCTCTCTGGGTCATCCCAGTGCACCAGCCCCGAGCATCCTGTATCCTGCAGGCATGATCTTCTAATTGTTGTTCTGTCTAAAAGGCTTTAGCCTCAATTCTCAGGGCACAAAATAAAGTAATATTCTGATTGTTTTCACTTCAATATGATGAATAGAACCACCACAAGTATTAATCAAGGCAGTGAAACATTATTGTCATTATTTTTGTCTTTTTATTTTGCTTGTTCATTACTAAATCATCTGACTTAAATTACATTTGCCAGAAATAAAAACAAAAGTCCATTTCATTTAGCACCATGTAGTTTAAATGGCATCCTGCCTAATCATTGATGCAAAGAAGAGAGCTTTGTTGTCAGTGGGTGTGATCACACCAAATAATTTAGACACTCAAACTCTGTTTTACCTCACAGTATTTGTCTATTTATTTAACCTTGATAATTATTCATTTTCTTTTTTTTTTAACTAAAGCTGGCTACACACATAAACCCACTTGAAAGAAATAATGATTCAATTAAATTCATTAATATGGTAATTAACCTGTAGCTAAAATATAGTTTGGAATCAACAAAGTCATTTAAATCTTATTTTGCTTTTCTTTTTTCCATGATGAAGTTTACATTCTGTCACAGTTTTCATCTCTGAAATTAAAACATAGGAAAGCTTATAAAATTAGGTAAAGACTAAGTTTATGTCTTTTAAGTCCTGATTTGACAATAACTCTAATAGTTCTCATAGTTTTACCTAAGAATGGCAAGAGACTCAGACAAACTACCAGGCCAATCTGGAATTCCCAAGATAAAACATATATGAGGTCAGATAGGACAAGCCTTTATGATGGATTGGCTATTACTGGGAGATAAATGCAACTATGGTTTCAAGAGAGTCTAGATGTTCCCTTGATGTCCTTATTGAAATTCTGAATAAGGCTGCCTTCACTTACTGAACCATAAAGGTGGCAATAACCTTGGATATAAAAAATAAGATATAAGATACTAGGAGACATGGTAATATAAATGGGGAAATCTGCATAACTTTGTTGAACCAATTTATTCCCGAGATAAATGAGAATCAGGAAACATTTGGACTTTATTTATAGAAATGTGAGACCAACATGTTCTTTCAAAATAGTCTTCTTGAACTCATTACAAATACATAAAAGATAATATGAATGAAGAAGACAATATTGTTTAGCAATAACTACAAAGAGGGTCACATGGATGGTCCATTTTTCTTATATAGAAAGCAATTCTAAAGGAAAGGTTAATTTTGAGAAGGAAGTTTAAACATTATTATGTAGCCCCCACTCTCAACTCCTCATTGCCCCCCACCCCCTCCAAATCTAAGAAATTATTAGAAAGTTACCAGAGGAATTATAAAATTATTTAGACAGTAGTTGGGAAAAATATAAACCTAACAATGTATTTAGAAGTAACTCATTTGTTGAGGATGACAAAAGAAGCTATAATATGAGCTACTTGCTAAAGTGGGTGTTGTTGTTGTTCAGTTATGTCCTATTCTTTTGTGACCCCATGACTGTAGCCCACCAGCCTCCTCTGTCCATGGGATTTCCCAGGCAAGAACACTGGAGTGGGTTGCCATCGTCTTCTCCATGGGATATACCTGACCCAGGGATTGAACCTGTGTCTCCTATTGGCAGGTGAATGCTTCACCAATGAGCAACCAGGGAGCCCACTCAGTATTAAGGAAGACAATGCCAGAGCTAGAAGCTTGCATCAAGAAAACTGACATATCTTAAATGAATTCAAGAACATCTCTTAATTTCAACTGTTAGCAAAGTATGGAGACAATCTGTTTCTCAGCCACCTAGATGGCTGCAAATAGCATCTTTAACTTGAGTTAATACCGAATAAGAATGGGGGCTCCTCCTTTCGTTTCCTGGTGGCTAATTAATAATGTGACTTTATTGCCAATCTTCCAATATTCTTATTTTCTGCCCTTTTTCAATATGCTCTATGGTGTGTCAGAGACAGCACCTCCAGTATAAATCCTAAGGCAGTAGTGCATGATCTGACTCATTGCTGTGGGCTGCAGTACCCCTGAGAGCATTTTTATTTTCCTAAAATTCAAAGAAGAAAAATATTAGGAGAATGTGATGCCTCCTTTAAGCATTCAAGACTGATGTAAAAACAGAAAAAATTTGAAAGTAAAAGTTCTCAGTTATTTCCTTAAAATATTGGGGGTGGCTTGGATGGAAGCTGGTGATTCTATAAAGAAAATTTTCAGAATCAGGTAACTGTGGCCAACTCATTGCTGATTTCCATGGCATATCTGGGTTTATAGTAAAGATAAGCCCTATAAGGGAGAAAAGCATTTTTAAAAGATGATATTTCTTAGAATTATACTTAAGAGGAAGAACAGGATGTCAGGTGAAGCACAAGGGAAGTATTCCCTTCAGCATAAAAGCTGAAATCACAAATAAATCACACTAGGCAGAACAATTCCTATTATCCGTATCACTAAAAGTCATTTTATCACCTTCTGACTGGCAGGTTCATTGTTATTCTTGTCAATTCCTCACAGAGTTTACATTAACAATTTATTAAAAACACAGGGAAATTGAAAGTGTTAAACTCTTAGGGAAATGCCAGCAATATTATCATCCTTAGGGTACTAATAAACACCAACTGAGATCATTTTACCAAAAGAGTTCATTCTACCTCTGGAGAGGAAAAATATATAAGTAGGACTGAGCTACATCAGTAACATCTAACAGAAACACCACAGATCAGGGCCATGTTGCAGGTCTAAGACAAATGTAAAGTGTAAACAAGAGCTCAAAGCTGGTATGGTAGAGTAGGAGTTAAAGGGTAAGAAAGGAAGAATCTTGGCATTCCAGCCCCGCCTTAAATACACCTTAAATCACTAAAGAACCTGAAGACAATGATAAATTGAATAACCTTATCAACCACAAACTGAAACCCAATCTAACTCTTAATTTGATTAACACCTCACCCCATACTGTCAAAAGCCTACCAGAAAGCACACCTAGTTCCAAGCATAAGACTGTTTACCCTAATTGCATTTGCAAAACCCCCACAGCTCTACCATACAAGGTAATGCAATCACAGGAATAAACTCTCATCACTCTCACAGGTGCCAAACAACAGAGAGTCAAAGGAAGAATATAATATAACAATGTGAGTCACCAGGGAGCATCTTAGAATTCTCTGCCTACCACAGTACCGAAACCACATATGTCAAAATCTAAGAAATATAGTAGACTCATTAATTGGTTCCTCTTCCCATTAAGAGCAGAACAGAGCAAATGCAACGGCATTCAAGTCTGATCCTCTATGTACTTAAAGACTATGGTCAATCCAAATTTTGAAACAAAATAATAACCTTTGGCTCTTAGATAAATCCCTGGAACCAAACTTAAAAAGAATTTCAATAAAGATAAGAAATTAGAGTTACATCTCTCTTTTACTACTTGAAAAATAACACCAGGTGATTCCTATCATTCATGAAAGTAGTTATTAAATATTTCAGAATGAAAGATTAATCATCAGCCCAATTATCATCCATATTTTATACTTCAACTAATTTTATTGCACATTTGGAATTTAAAGCTACAGTTTCTAAATGTGGCATTTGCATACTATTACTTTGCCTAAATAATTTTAAATACTTAAGATCTTTCTATGTGTGAAACATAATTCACACACAATATTCCACAATAATATTTACTTACACTTTATTAATATTTAGCATGCTAAATGAAATAGTTATTGTTTAGTCACTAAGTCATGTCCAACTCTTTGGTGACTCCCATGGGCTGTAGCTTGCCAGTCTCCTCCATTCATGGGATTGTTCAGATGAGAGTACTAGAGTGGGTTTCCATTTCCTCCTCCAGGGGGTCTTCCTGACTCAAGGATCAAATCCATGTCTCCTACATTAGCAGGTTGATTCTCTACCACAGGACCATGAGGGAAGCCCAAAGGGAAATTACCCATCAGCTAAAGAAGGATACGTGGTAGTCAGCCAAAGAGTCTGGTTTTTTAATCTAAAATATTTATACACGTTTATAACATCATGGGTTTCCCTGGTAGCTCAGCTGGTAAAGAATCCTCCTACAATATGGGAGATCTGGGTTTGATCCCTGGGTAAGGAAGATCCCCTGGAGGAGAGCATGGCAACCCACTCCAGTGTTCTTGCCTGGAGAATCCCCATGAACAGAAGAGCCTGGCAGGCTGCAGTCCATGGGGTCACAAAGAATCAGACATGACTGAGGGACTAAGCACAGCACAGCACATATAACACCACATGTCAAATTTCATTAATAGAAAACAAAAATATTCAATGTGTTCAGAGAAAAAGAGAGGCATTTTGCAACAAGAAAGATTATAAAAGACTTCATAGAACTGGCATTAGTCAGGAAATTTAAGAGGCATTATTTGTGCAATTAGAAGGGGGAAAAGAGCATTCCATCAGAAGGGAACAATCTTGATAATCTAATAAAGAAGGAAGACATAAATCATAATTGGGAAACAGAAATTTGACAAATAGTAATATAGAATTATTAATATGATTTATGTGGGAGACAATTAAACCATCACTTCTTCAAGGAAAGATCTAATGTGAGAGACAAATGGAGAAAGTTCTAGGTATTAGTAAGGTACTAAAAGTATAGTTTGAAAGAACTTTAACAATCGACTTAATATTCTTCATAAAGCAATATTCACTATTTTTTGCAATGTTAAGAAGTCAGATAGATTTGTGAGATTTAAGACAGAACAAAAGTTGTGAATTAATATTTTCAGAATGTAAACCATAATTTTGAATTTAATAAAGGAATTTATTAGAGGCAAAAGAGCCAAAATATTGTGAGAGGATACATCTGTCATTCAATCTATTAAAGACTTTTTTCTTTCTCCCTTCAGAATCCAGTAACCTAAGGTAAGAATGGGCTTCTCTTGTAGCTCATATGGCAAAGAATCTGCCTGCAATTCAGGAGACCCAAGTTCAATCCCTGGGTTGAGAAGATCCCCTGGAGGAGGAAAGGGCAACCCACTGAGGTATTTCTGCCTGGAGAATCCCATGGATAGAGGAGCCTGGCAAAAACCCATGGGGTTGCAGAGTCAGACACGACTGAGTGACACACACAAGATAAGAATGAAATAAAACAGTAAGTTTAACCCCCCAAAAAGTGGCTGGCCTGTGTCAGAAGCAAAAAATGTTTGAAAGGCAATTAAATAAGACAGATGCTAAGACTATTTTGAAAATTGAGAAGAGTAAATAATGAAGAGTGGTGAAGAAAGAAAAAAGAAATTACATTAGGTGGTTGTTATAATTTCTAGGTAAAAGAGCTTAGAGATAGAGTGATTTTAAACAATGGTGACGATCTCCCCATGTCTACACCTGTGGCTGATTCATGTCAGTGTATGGCAGAACCAATACAGTACTGTGAAATGGAATAAGCATTAAATAAAAATAAAAAATTTTAAAAAAGGTAAAAAAAAAAACAATGGTGAGATCTAGGGTTAGATTTAACTATAAATGTAGACATCAAAGCTACTTGAGGTGTACAAAGACCTTCAAGGTCAAAGAATTGAGAGAATCATCAACAGCTTAATTGAAGTCTCTGAAATATTGGCAGAACGGAATGAAAAATTACAATCAGGAGCACTAATAACTGAATACAATGGGAAAAGATAAGCTAATATCAATATAGCTTCAAATGTTACCATTAAAGTTCTTGGAATGAATTTCAAAGGAAAAGGTGCTGAAATTTTGAGAGGATTAATGATCATTTTGAAGAATCAATCAAGAGTATTGAATTTGCCACTGCTTCCTAAGAAATGGTGGAGTAGACAAAATAAGATGTTTAATAATAGTGTATACTAAATGGACTATATAAACAATATGGTAGAAATTAAATGGTCAAACAATTAGAAAACATGGTTCTTATGATTCTTTTCCTATAATAGTAAAAGACAATGAATGATTCTCCAAGCATATAGTGTTTCTATTGGAAAGTCATGGCTTATTTATAATACTTTGAAGGAAAGTTTATGTGAAAAACTACAGAATAATATAACAAGAAGTTTAAGAAACAAAGAAAAAGAATTCTTGAGAAGGATAAAGAAGTAATTTTGAAGAAAAGGCTACTTTCAGAAACCAGACTACAGTTGTTGATAGCCAACTGAACATAGTACCTTATATTCTAACCTTTTAAATGCTGCTGCTGCTGTGTCTTCAGTATTTTTTTAAATTGATTTATTTCCGACTCTTTGCAACCTTGTGCACTGTAGCCCACCAGGCTCCCCTGTCCATGGGATTCTCCAGGTAAAATACTAGAGTGGGTTGCCATGCCCTCCTCCAGGGGATCTTCCCAACCCAGGGACTGAACCCGTATCTCTTTTATCAACTGCATTGACAGGTGGATTCGTTACCATCAGCACTACCTGGGAATCTGTATACAAATGAATATTAAGGTCAGTTCAGTCACTCAGTCATGTCTGACTCTTTGCGACCCCATAAATCACAGCATACTTCCCTGTCCATCACCAACTCCCGGAGTTCACTCAGACTCACGTCCATCAAATCAATGATGCCATCCAGTCATCTCATCCCCTGTCATCCCCTTCTCCTCCTGCCCCCAATCCCTCCAAGCATCAGACTCTTTTCCAATGAGTCAACTCTTCACATGAGGTGGCTAAAGTACTGGAGTTTCAGCTTCAGCATCATTCCATCCAAAGAAATCCCAGGGTTGATCTGCTTCAGAATGGACTGGTTGGATCTCCTTGCAGTCCAAGGGACTCTCAAGTCTTCTCCAACATCACATTATTAAGTGTGAATTCTTCGGCACTCAGCTTTCTTCACAGTCCAACTCTCACATCCATACATGACCACTGGAAAAGCCATAGCCTTGACTAGATGGATCTTTGTTGGCAAAGTAATGTCTCTGCTTTTGAATATGCTATCTAGGTTGGTCATAACTTTCCTTCCAAGGAGTAAGTGTCTTTTAATTTCATGGCTGCAGTCACCACCTGCAGTGATTTTGAAGCCCAGAAAAATAAAATCTGATACTCTTTCCACTGTTTCCCCATCTATTTCCCATGAAGTGATGGGACCAGATGCCATGACCAGATGCCATGATCTTTGCTTTCTGAATCTTGAGCTTTAAGCCAACTTTTTCACTCTCCTCTTTCACTTTCATCAAGAGAATTTTCAGCTCCTCTTCACTTTCTGCCATAAGGGTGGTGTCATCTGCACATCTAAGATTTTTGATATTTCTTCCAGAAATCTTGATTTCAACTTGTGCTTCTTCCAGTCCAGCATTTCTCATGATGTACTCAGTATATAAATTAAATAAGCAGGGTGACAATATACAGCCTTGATGTACTCCTTTTCCTATTTGGAACCAGTCTGTTGTTCCATGTCCAGTTCTAACTGTTGCCCCCTGACCCGCACATAGGTTTTCCAAGAGGAAGGTCAGGTGGTCTGGTATTCCCATCTCTTTCAGAATTTTCCACAGTTTATTATGATCCACACAGTCAAAGGCTTTGGCATAGTCAATAAATGAACATTATCTGTATACAAATCTTTCAGTATCTTGTCATCAAGATCCAAAAAGCTCTTTGAGAGTCATATAACTGTCTAATGAAGTGAAGAGAGCAGATGATTTACCACTCTTATTTACTCTAAGCAACTTCTTTATTTTAAATTTGGCTGTATTCTGAAACTAATGATACTTTAGATGTAGTTACCAAGTAGAATGTTAAATAATTACATCATACTACATAAAGAAAGGATGAGTATTGGGGAAAAAAATAAAGTAAAAAATACTCTTATTTTTTTCTTTTTAACTAATGTAAAAGATAATTTTACAAAGTAAGAATAGTAACAAAATTCACTGTTTATAGTATATATAAAAGCTAAACAATGTCATGCAAGGAAGGAGCTATGAGTATTCTTTCATAAAGAACCTATACTACATGTGTGATTCACTTTTAAGGCTTTTGTAAACACAGGTTAAGATACTTTGTTGTTGCTGTTGTTGTTATTTAGTTGCTAAGTCATGTCTGACTATTTTGCAACCCTAAGGACTAGCCCGCCAGGCTCCTCTGTCTATGGGATTTCTCAGGCAAGAACACTGGAGCTGGTCGTCTTTTCCTTCTCCAGAGATCTTCCCAACCCAGGGATCAAACCCACGTCTCCTGCACTAGCAGAAGTAAAGCTAAACAATGTCATGCAAGGAAGGAGCTATGAGTATTCTTTCATAAAGAACCTATACTACATGTGTGATTCACTTTTAAGGCTTTTGTAAACACAGGTTAAGATACTTTGTTGTTGCTGTTGTTGTTATTTAGTTGCTAAGTCATGTCTGACTATTTTGCAACCCTAAGGACTAGCCCGCCAGGCTCCTCTGTCTATGGGATTTCTCAGGCAAGAATACTGGAGCTGGTCATCTTTTCCTTCTCCAGAGATCTTCCCAACCCAGGGATCAAACCCACGTCTCCTGCACTAGCAGAAGGCTTCTTTGCCACTGACCCATCAGGGAAGCCCAAAATACTATATGATCCATACCAAGTATATATTGATATATAAAACTTATAAAACCACAAATTTCATCTTCTTAATTAAAAGATGAATGCAAGAGCTGTCTTCAGTGTTCACATGAATCCAAATTATTTGTCCTTAAAATCATAACTTTGCAGGTGCATTTCTGTGACTAAAATCTTACTATATTACATATCACATGAAATTATGATTATTTCTTATACCAAATTTATAGAAGTTTATCTTTCTACTTTTCATAAAATTTTATTAACATACAACCATTAGCTATGGCAATGTAGAAAGAATAAGCAGTCCAAAAGAAGTACCTGTCTGAGAGGAAATTTTCATCAAACTGCAGCCTTTTAACTTAGAGATATGTATTTGAGAACACATTTTGTAAGATATTACCAGTAAAAGTCATGCATCTCTAGTGTTAATTAATAAGTGCTACATTTTCTAATAAATTGTGCAGAAAGCATGAGTAGAGATGAAAAACTAAATGGCAATGTGTTCTTAAAAAAATTTATGATATATATGTATATATGTATGTACATATTAATCACATAAAAGCAAACATCAAAGATAAAGTGTCATCACCATTTTAATTACCATACATATATTTGTAATCACTAGAATTTCTGAACTAAATGAGGAATGGATTATTTTTAAAAGACACTTCAAAGAGCACATGAGATTTTGTAACTTCATTAAAATTATTTAAAAATCAGTGAAAGTTTTAATCCCTTTCAGATAAATGGTTGTATTATACTGAAAAATGTAGCAGTATAATAGAGTAGTATTAGTAAAACTAATATAATTCATAAACTTAAAATGAAAGTTTCATCATTGATTCTCTAAACACATTCAAAGTTTTTTTTTTTAATAATTTGACTGAATCTGAGGTATTGAATAAGAAAAATCAATTACTGTTCATAGGCACATCTTATAAATGCATAGCACACACATATCAGAGAGTGCACACAACTTTTTCTATTATGAAAGACACTGGTTATATAAGTTATGTTGCAGTGTAAAATCCATTAAAGCATCACAACAATTGAAGTAGGTCAAGACCTGGCCTTAGGGCTAACTTCTGAAGTTAAAGAACTTCTCAACTGTTGGGGAAGACACAAATCTTCAGAATCACAAGCATCGTGTTCTTTTTTTTTTTTTTCCCCCACAGTTCTTCAAGAAATTGATAGCACTTCTAACTTCATGAAATGTTTAT
>SJYC01092280.1:0-22731 GCA_006408675.1 Madoqua kirkii | reverse complement strand
ACACAGTAAAAAAAAATAAGACATTTTGTAATCTTGGATATAGATGAGATTAAAAGATTAAAATTAAGCATGAAGACAAAAAATGGTAGAAAACATAGTGATTGTCATATGCAAACAATGTGGAAAACGAGCATATTTCCATGAATCATATATGATTGGAATCTCAAAGAAAGGGGAAAAAGAAAATGAGGCTGTGCAACATTTCGAGGTAATAAATGGCAATTTTCAAAGAGT
Source organism: Madoqua kirkii (assembly GCA_006408675.1). Classification (NCBI taxonomy): domain Eukaryota; kingdom Metazoa; phylum Chordata; class Mammalia; order Artiodactyla; family Bovidae; genus Madoqua; species Madoqua kirkii. The sequence goes on along the minus strand of SJYC01092280.1, from coordinate 22,497 downwards.
GATGAAAACATCAATATTTGCCCTCATTAAGCTTTACTAATCCAAAGTTTCTGAAATACAATAAAGCCAAACCAAAGAACATCATTATAAAACTGCTGAAAACCAAATATAAATAAAAATAAAAGATACTTTAATTATGCAGGACACAGGATGGTTGAGGCTGGTGCACTGGGATGACCCAGAGGGATGGTATGGGGAGGGAGGCGAGAGGGGGATTCAGGATTCGGAACATGTGTACATCTGTGGCAGATTCATGTTGATGTATGGCAAAACCAATACAATATTGTAAAGTAATTAGCCTCTAATTAAAATAAATAATTTTATAAAGTAATACATAAGTAAATAAGAGTGGAGGCTTGGACACACCAGTGGTAAGAATACACTATTAAAAAATACTTTAATTAACTAGAAAAAGGGATACAATTCTGTATCTATAATGTAAACAATAAAGAGACTGAACTCCTACTGTACTGGTATAATTATATTGGACACGAAATTCTGGGTTGGTTGAGTTTGTGAAATTGGTGCTCATTGTTTAAAAATATTAATACACTGCCTTCCAGTGGAAACAGTGTCAGACTTTATTTTGGGGGGCTCCAAAATCACTGCAGATGGTGACTGCAGCCATGAAATTAAAAGATGCTTACTCCTTGGAAGAAAAGTTATGACCAATCTAGATAGCATATTCAAAAGCAGAGACGTTACTTTGCCGACTAAGGTCGGTCTAGTCAGGGCTACGGTTTTCTAGTGGTCATGTATGGATTTGAGAGTTGGACTGTGAAGAAGGCTTAGCACCGAAGAATTGATGCTTTTGAACTGTGGTGTTAGAGAAGACTCTTGAGAGTCCCTTGGACTGCAAGGAGATCCAACCAGTCCATTCTGAAGGAGATCAGCCCTGGGATTTCTTTGGAAAGAATGATGCTAAAGTTGAAACTCCAGTACTTTGGCCACCTCATGGGAAGAGTGGACTCATTGGAAAGGACTCTGATGCTGAGAGGGATTTGGGGCAGGAGGAGAAGGGGACGACCGAGGATGAGATGGCTGGATGGCATCACAGACTCGATGGACGTGAGTCTGAGTGAACTCCAAGAGATGGTGGTGAACAGGGAGGCCTGGCATGTTGCGATTCATGGGGTCGCAAAGACTTGGACACGACTGAGCGACTGAACTAAACTGAACTGAACTGTCTTCTGGCCTCTGTTATTTATGATAAGACTTTGGATATCATGTGTAGCAATGTTTCTAGACTAGAATTTTTCTTTCCTCTGTCTGTATTCAGTATTATCTGTTTTTCTCAGCTTTTAGCGTATGGCTTGATGCCCCTTTCTTTTCTTTGTATTTATGCTATTTTGAGTTGGCTGATTGATGATTCTGTATGTTTTGTTTTTTATTAAACTTAGTAAATAGAAGTCATTATTTCTTTCAGAATATTTCTACCCTATTGTCCTTTTATCTGATAGTATACCTCGCTGACTATCTGCCCCTTATTTTTTTTAAATACTTTTACTTAGTATTCCTTTTTAATGTAAATTTATTATTTTAATTGGAGGCTAATTATTTTACAATACAGTATTGGTTTTGCCATACATCAACATGAATCTGCCATGGGTGTACACGTTTTCCCCATCCTGACCCCCCCTCCCACCTTCCTCCCCGTACCATCCCTCTGGGTCATGTGCACCAGCCCTGAGCATCCTGTATCATACATGAAACCTGGACTGGTGATTCGTTTCACATAGGATATTATACATGTTTCCATGACATTCTCCCACATCATCCCACCCTCTCCCTCTCCCACAGAGTCCAAAAGACTGTTCTATACATCTGTGTCTCTTTTGCTATCTCGCATACAAGGTTATTGCTACCATCTTTCTAAATTCCATATATATGTGCTAGTATACTGTATTGGTGTTTTTCTTTCTGGCTTACTTCACTCTGTATAATAGGCTCCATTTTCATCCACCTCATTAGAACTGATTCAAATGTATTCTTTTTAATGGCTGAGTAATACTCCATTGTGTATATGTACCACTGCTTTCTTATCCATTCATCTGCTGATGGACATCTAGGTTGCTTCCATGTCCTGGCTATTATAAACAGTGCTGCGATGAACACTGGGGTACACATGTCTCTTTCAATTCTGGTTTCCTCGGTGTGTATGCCCAGCAGTGGGATTGCTGGGTCATAAGGCAGTTCTATTTCCAGTTTTTTAAGAAATCTCCACACTGTTATCCATAGTGGCTGTACTAGTTTGCATTCCCACCAGCAGTATAAGAGGGTTCTCTTCTCTCCACACCCTCTTCAGTATTTATTGCTTGTAGACTTTTGGATAACAGCCATTCTGACTGGTGTGAAATGGTACATCATTGTGGTTTTAATTTGCATTTCTCTGATAACGAGTGATGTTGAGAATCTTTTCATGTGTTTATTAGCCATCTGTATGCCTTCTTTAGAGAAATGTTTATTTTGTTCTTTGGCTCATTTTTTGATTGGATCATTTATTTTTCTGGAATTGAGCTGCAGGAGTTGCTTGTATATTTCTGAGACTCTTTGTCAGTTGCTTCATTTGCTATTATTTCTTCCATTCTAAAAGCTGACTTTTCACCTTGCTTATAGAAGTTTTTAATTTTAATTAGGTCCTGTTAGTTTATTTATGTTTTTATTTACAATATTCTGGGAGGTGGGTCATAGAGGATCCTACTGTGATTTATGTTGGAGGGTGTTTTGCCTATGTTCTCCTCTAGCAGTTTTATAGTTTCTGGTCTTGTGTTTAGATCTTTAATCCATTTTGAGTTTACTTTTTGTGTATGGTGTTAGAAAGTGTCCTAGTTTCATTCTTTTACAAATGGTTGACCGGTTTTCCCAACACCGCTTGTTAAAGAGATTGTCTTTTCTCCATTGTATATTCTTGCCTCTTTTGTCAAAGATAAGATGTCCATAGGTGCATGGATTTATCTCTGGGCTTTCTATTTTGCTCCATTGATCTATATTTCTGTCTTTGTGCCAGTACCATACAGTCTTGATGACTGTCTTTGTATTCTTAAGATTGAAAAGTATCTATTGATCTGCCTTTCTATTAACTGGAACGTTTTTGTTTTTGTTTCTGCTGTCATCAATCTGCTATTAAGGACCCTCTAGGAAATGGCAACCCACTCTAACATTCTTGCCCGGAGAATCCCAGGGATGGAGGAGCCTGGTGGGCTGCCACCTATGGGGTCACACAGAGTCAGATAAGACTGAAGTGACTTAGCAGCAGCAGCAGGAAGATTTCATTTTCTATATTATAATTTTAAGTTCTTAAATTTATCCTTTCTCCTATTATTTTTCATAGAATTTATCACAGTCATATTTTCCTTGAACTAATTGATTATGTTTAAACATAGCTGCTTTAAAGTTTTGCTAATCACAAAATTTGGCTCATCTCAGCTCCTATTATTCTAAATCATGCATTACCTTAACCTGTATTTTTTAAAACAAGTTTAGTAACTTTTAATCTTATGTTCCACATTGAGTATGGCATGTTTTACACAAATAATGCTGGAAGAAACCTTGAACAAATGTGTAGAAGAGCATAAATCTTTATGCTTATTTCAGACAAGGTATAAAAATGTGTAACAGATCTGAGACTGAAATATAAGTGTCAAACTGTAAAGCTTCTCAAAGCCATCTTAGGACAATATCTTTGCAATTTTTAATAGGCAAAGTCAGTAAAAAGAAGACAAATAATGTCATTAAAATGGGAAATATTTGAATATCATTCATAAAAGAAGATACCCCAATGGTCTATGAGTACATTCAATGGTTTTTCATACTGTTAAATGCAAGAAATGCAATTTAAAAAAAAAACATGAGATAATATTATAAAGCAACAAGATGGCTAAAATCTAAAAGGTTGGTGATACCAAATGTTGGTGAGAGCTTCCAGCAACTGGAACTTTCACATTGTTGACAAAGATGTAAATTCATTTAATCATTTGGAAAAATTGTTTGACAGTTTCCAATAAAATCAAACACATGCCTAGTCTCTGACTCAGAAATTTTGCTTCTAGGCATTTAAGATAATTTTACTTTCTTACTTTAAGTCAAAGACATTAGTGATATAACCAGTATCAGGATATCACATATCCTTTACGAAATAACATCTCAATAAAATTTTAATGCTATTTTATGTTTCTCTAGAGAACCAAAGAAATAGTTGGCTGTTATATAAACAACAACCAAATAAAATCTACAGTCAAACTCCTTCCAATACTCTTTCTTTACCATTTACTCTGCTCTTCTATACCATAGCTCCCCAATACTATTTTTTTCCTCCTTCAAATTTCAAAAATAATTCAATCAACAGTCAAATCAACCAAACAGCTCCAACTATGTTTCTCTCTCCCTGTTTTCCTGTATCCTGTCTCTCTCTATTACACACACACACACACACACACACACACACACACACACACACATTTTCTCTCTTCCTCTCTCCCCTGCAACTCCACCACCCATGCCACTCCTGGAGCATATTCTATGCATGATTTTAATCCTCCTAACCTTTGGGCCTCTCTATATTTTCACTTCCATGCCCCGTCACTTAATTATGGGCAGAGTGACAGCCACAGAACTCTTCATAGTATCCAATTCATTTCCAGTGATTTATTGGGTCCAACAAGGACCAAAAAATAAATAAGTAAATTACCAACGAACTTGTAAACCAAGTCCTGATATAGATAGCAAGAGTTTCTGCCTTTTGAGGGCGGGGAAACCTTCCCATCTTCTCAGAAGAGATCCAAGAAAGAGAAAGGCATCGCATGTCTGTACATATTTGAAAATGTTGTAGGATCTCTTATCAATATGGAGAGAAAAGAGTGAGAGTAGGTAGAAGTGTTGACTCAAGCAACCCTCACATCTGTCTGCCAAAGGGCCAAAGACTATGTTAGTTTTTTTCAAAAAACAATTATTCAAACTAGAAGAGCTGAAGGTTGCTGTTTGGAACAGAATCTTTCAACAAAGTCAAATATTATATGCTGTTGCTTATATGTAAAATCTATATAAAAAGGATATGAATGAATTTATCTGCAAAACAGAGATAAAGTTACAGATATAGAAAATAAACTTATGGTTACCTGGTGATAAAAAAGGGGACATAAATTGTAAGGTTGGGATTGACATATAAGCACTACTATATAAAAAAATAGATAACTAACAAGGAACTACTATATAGCACAGGGAACTCCACTCAATACTGTTTAATGGCTTATATGAGAAAAGAATTTGAAAAGGAATGCATATATGGATATGTATAACTGATTCATTTTGCTGTACACCTGAAAATAATGTCATATTGTAAATCAACTGTACTCCAATAAAAATTAAAAACAATACTTAATTAAAATAACAGATCTTTACAACAAAGCTCAAACATGCTTGAGTATTAGGATCTACTTTTTAGAAGACTAAGAGAGTGTGAAGTGGGTAACATTACATGAAAGATATGCGGTTCAATAAAAGACAAAGAATGAGGGAGAAATGATAAATTCCTCCATAAAAGTCTGCAGTAGGAGGGAAAAGCTGTAAAATGTTATGCACTGTGCTGTGCATAGTTATGCACGATAAATGTGCAGAATCCCTACTCTTTGTGGCCCCATGAACCGCAGCATGCCAGGCTTCCCTGTCCATCACCAACTCCCAGAGTCTACCCAAGCCCATGTCCATCGAGTCGGTGATGCCCTCTAATCATCTCGTCCTCTGCTGTCCCCTTCTCCTCCTGTCTTCAGTCTTTCCAGCATGAGAGTCTTTTCCAGTGTGTCAGTTCTTTCACATCAGGTGGCCAAAGTATTGAAGTTTCAGCTTCAGCCTCAATCCTTCCAAAGAATATTCAGGACTGACTTCATTTAGGATGGACTGGTTTGATATTCTTGCAGGCCAATGGATTTTCAAGAGTGTTCTCCAACACCACAATTCAAAAACATCAATTGTTTAGCACTCAGCTTTCTTTATGGTCCAAATCTCACATCCATACATAACTACTGGAAACATCAGTAGTTTTGACAAGACAAACCTTCATTGGTAAAGTAATGTCCCTGTTTTGTAATATGCTGTCTTGGTTGGTCATAGCTTTTCTTCCAAGGAGCTAGTGTCTTTTAATGTCATAGCTGCAATCACCATCTGCAGTGATTTTGGAGCCCAAGAAAATAAAGTCTCTCACTGTTTCCATTGTTTCCCCATCTATTTTCCATGAAGTGATGAGACTATATGCCATGACCTTTTTTTTAGAATGTTGAGTTTTAAGCCAGCCTTTTCACTCTCCTCTTTCACTTTCATCAAGAGTCTCTTTATTTCTTCTTCACATTCTGCCATAAGGGTGGTATCATCTTCATTTCTGAGGTTATTGATGTTTCTCCAGGCATTCTTTATTTCAGCTTGTGCTTCATCCAGCCTGGCATTTCACATTAGGTACTCTACATTTAAGTTAAATAAGCAGAGTGACAATATACAGCCTTGATGTACTCGTTTCCTAATTTGGAACCCCTGTGTTGTTCCATGTCCAGTTCTAACTGTTGCTTCTTGACCTGCATACAGATTTCTCAGGAGGCAGGTCAGGTGGTCTGGCATTCCTATCTCTTTAAGAATTTTCCACAGTTTGTTGTGATCTACACAGTAAAAGGCTTTGGCATAGTCAATAAAGCATAAGTAGATTTGTTTGTTTGTTTCCTGGAACTCTCTTGCTTTTTCTATGTTCTTTTTTTTTAATTTTATTATTATTATCTCTGGTTCCTCTGCCTTTTCTAAGTCCAGCTTGAACATCTGGAAGTTCTTGGTTCACATATTGTTGAAGCAACACTTGGAGAATTTTGAACATTACTTTACTAGTGTGTGAGAAGAGTGCAATTGTGTTGTAGTTTGAATGTCCCTTGGCATTGCTTCTCTCTGGGTTTAGAATGAAAACTGATCTTTTCCAGTCTTGTGTCAGGACTGTTTTCCTAATTTGCTGGCATATTGAGTGCAGTATTTTCACAGCAGCATCTTTTACAATTTGAAATAGCTCAACTGGAATTCTATCATCTCCACTAGCTCTGTTTGTAGTGATGCTTCCTAAGGTCGACTTGACTTTGCATTCCAGGATGTCTGGCTCTAGGTGAGTGATCATACCATTGTGGTTATCTGGATCATGAAGATCTTTTTTGTACAGTATTTTTGTGTCTTCTTTCCACCTTTCTTAATATCTTCTGTTTCTGTTAGATTCATATCATTTCTGTCCTTTATTGTACCCATCTTTTCATGAAATGGGCTTTCCTGGGGGCGCAACTGGTAAAAGAATTTGCCTGCAATGTCGAGGACATGGGTTTGATCCCTGGGTTGGGAAGATCCCTTGGAGAAAGGAATGGCTACCTACTCCAGTATTCTGGCCTGGATAATTCCATGAACTGTACAGTCCAGGTGGTTTCAAAGAGTTGGGCATGACTGAGTGACTTTCACTTACAAGGATATATTTTGCATGAAATGTTCTCTACAGTTCAGTTCAGTTCAGTTCAGTTCAGTTGCTCAGTCGTGCCTGACTCTTTGTGACCCCATGAATCACAGCATGCCAGGCCTCCCTCTCCATCATCAACTCCTGGAGTTCACTCAGACTCAGGTCCATCGAGTCAGTGATGCCATCTAGCCATCTCATTCTCTGTCGTCCCCTTCTCCTCCTGCCCCCAATTCCTCACAGCATCAGAGGCTTTTCCAATAATTCAACTCTTCGCATGAGGTGGCCAAAGTACTGGAGTTTCAGCTTCAGCATCTTTCCATCCAAAGAAATCCCAGGGCTGATCTCCTTCAGAATGGACTGGTTGGATCTCCTTGCAAAAGCATGAATTCTTTGGTGCTCAGTATTCTTCACATCCAACTCTCACATCCATACATGACCACAGGAAAAACCATAGCCTTGACTAAACAGACCTTTGTTGGCAAAGTAATGTCTCTGCTCTTTAATATGTCATCTAAGTTGGTCATAATTTTTCTTCCAAGGAGTAAGCATCTTTTAATTTCATGGCTGTAGTCACCATCTGCAGTGATTTTGGAGTCCAAAAGAAAAACAAAGGCTGACACTGTTTCCCCATCTATTTCCCATGAAGTGATGGGACCGGATGTATCTCTAATTTTCTTGAAGCAATCTCTAGTCTTTCCCATTCTATTGTTTTCCTCTATTTCTTTGCATTGATCACTGAGGAAGGCTTTCTTATCTCTCCTTGCTGTTCTTTGGAACTCTGCATTCACATGGGTATATCTTTCCTTTTCTCCTTTACCTTCCCATTCTCTTATTTTCTCAGCTGTTTGTAAGGCCTCCTCAGACAAAGATTTTGCCTTTTTGCATTTCTTGTTCTTGAGGATCGTCTTAATCACTGCCTCCTGTACAATGTCACATACCTCCGTCCAAAGATTTTCAGGCACTCTATCTAGCAGATCTAATCCCTTAAATCTATTTTTCACTTCCAGTATATAATCATAAGGGATTTAATTTAGGTCATACCTGTAGCTTCATTTTATATAATCCAAACTCACATGTGATGTTTTAGTATTTTCTCCCCAAATTAATAGATATCTGATATAGCAGCTTTAGTAACAGGTCTTTAATTATCACAATTATGTATTAATGAACAAAAATTAACCTATGTAAATAAACCTGTCCATTATTCAGTGGCTAGAGTACAGTTTAGATGTTTGAAAATGTGCTGTCTTAGAACAAGATAAAAGTAATTACATGTGTTTTAATGGGCAAATTAATTTTATGTGGTCAATATTATTTTAAACCTCATAGTTAATTATTTTACAAGCAGAAGAATTTTCTAAAGGGTATGACATTCTTTATCTTATTTGACAGATAAAATTTTAAATTGCTAAATTCTCAAGTGAATCTTTTAAGGAAACACATTTTAATTTTGCTGTAGTTTTGTTATAATTGGATAGTATCTACACAGTAAGAAAATTGCCATTTGATGAATGTAATTCTCTAAAACCATCTGATGGAAAAAATTAAAACTTTGGCTGCATCTGACTGAATATTTTTTCTAAATAGCCTATGGTTAACATATACCTAGAGTAAATGAATAAACCAAAATTGGCACAAATATTTGCTTACACTGGTATGTTTGTATTTATCTAGTAGATGAAATATTCAGATTCATAGATATTTTAATTTTAAATTGGGTTAATTGATCTTAACGTATAGCATTAATTTATTTTAGGAAATGTGTCATGACCATTTATTACATTTATGGGTTTTATATTTTGAAATTAAAAAGACTAAAATTACTAAATTATGAGAGTAGACTCAATAGGTTTGTTTACCTTTACTCCTTCCCATTTTGGAAGTGATGGAGTAAGAGGGACTGAATTTGGCTTCCTGTCTTAAACATCTAGAAAACTGAAGAAAATATACTCAGGTTTTTTCAGGCAGTTGAAATAGAGAGCACAAGGCTGTGATGCTGTGAAAAGGAAAAATTAGGTAAACCCTTGAACTGTCCAGGCTTCATGCAAGGAGGTGAATCCTGAGCTATGGGGTGGTAACGGAGATCAATAAAGTGTGCCAGTCTTACTAAGATGAGGAGAGCCAGATCAGAGTTCATGGATATAGCTGGAGGTGGTGAGACAGGTTTCTGAAGAGAAGAAAGCAGTCAAGAAAAGAGCTTCAAAAGCTTCAAAAGCTTGTATTCTCTTGAGTCTTTATTGAATACTAAGTTATTCATATAGAGGGTCAAACTCTACAAGGTGATTCAGTAGAGCAACTAGATAGGAGCTGAAATGTTCCCAGAGGTCACAAAAGGCTGGGAATAATTTCTGCTGACTCCAGATCAGAGAGTCTTCAGCAATCAAATGCAACATTTACTAGAAATTCCAGAAGGACATATCTAAGTAAGGGAAACACATTACTCAGAAAGTAAGTGCTATTTTAGAAAATCTTAACAAAATGTTAAAATAAACCTCATAACGATCACACAGAACTGGGAGAAACTCAACAGCCCACCAAAATAGTGAGCCAAGCATTTATCACAGGAAGTCTAAAAGATTCATAGACGTTCAACAGCACTAAGTTACTAGACATGCTAAGACATAGGAAAGTGTGAAAAATAACCAGTAGAAAGAAACCTCAAATGATAGAGAAGGTGAAAAAGATGGCAAATATATTAAAATAGGTATTAAAAATAAAGATTGTAAAGAAATACATAAAGGTAATAAAGAAGAAAATGGAAGATACATATTTTAAAAAATCCAAAATCACTATTTAAAATGAAAGTGTCTTTTTCATTTGATATAGTCCCACTTGGTATACTTTCTTTCAATGCTTGTATTTTTGGTCCTAACCAAAAAACATTGCCTATACCAAAGTCAAGATTTTCCCCTATGTTTTTTTTCCAAGAGTTTTACAGTTTAGGGTCTTCTGTTTAAGTTTTTAATTCATTTTGCCTTTATTTTTATATGAGGTATAAGCCTAACTGTTTTGTGTGTAGATATAGTTTTCCTAATTCCATTTGAGACTATCTTTTCCCCATTCTGAGTTCGTGGCACAAAGATTAGTTGATTATATATGCATGAGTTCATTTCTGAATTCTGTCCTCTTTAAGGCTTCCTTGGTCACCCAGTGGTCAAGAACCTGCCTGCCAATGCAGGAGACATGAGTTTGATCCTTGGGTCAGAAAGAGCCCTTGGCAAAGAAATGGCAACCCACTCCAGTATTCTTGCCTGGGAAATCCCATGGACAGAGGAATGAGGTGGGCTACAGTCCATGAGGGTCACAAAATAGTCAAACACTTAGAATTAATGACTAAACAACAACAAATCCTTTCTGAAGGTCTATGCTGCTGCTGCTAGGTCGCTTCAGTCATGTCCAACTCTGTGCAACCCCATAGATGGCAGCCCACCAGGCTTCCCCATCCCTGGGATTCTCCAGGTAAGAACACTGGAATAGGTTGCCATTTCCTTCTCCAATGTGTGAAAGTGAAAAGCGAAAGCGAAGTCGCTCAGTCATGTCTGACTCTTAGCGATCCGATGGACTGCAGCCTACCAGGCTCCTCCATCTGTGGGATTTTCCAAGTAAGAGTACTGGAGTGGGGTGCCATTGCTTTCTCCTCCAAAGGTCTATATATCTGTCTTAATGCCAGTATCACATTCTTTTTAATTACTGTGGCTTAACAATCTAAGTACCCATTAAGAGATGAATATATAAATAAAATGTGGTTCATGGGGTCGCAAAGAGTTGGACACAACTGAGCAACTGAACTGAACTGAACTGATGCATAAAATGGAGATATCATGCAAACTTTAAAAAATATGGGAATCCTGCCACTTACGACCACATAGATGAATTTGGAGGGTAAGTGAAAGGTCAGTTGCAGAAGGACAAATATTACATGATTCCACTTTCTTGAATTATATAAAATAGATAAACTCATAGAAGCAGATAATACAACAATGATTGTTGGAGGCTGGGGTCTGGGGGAAGTGTAGAGTTGTTATTCAGTGTACTAGACAGATATGTACTGTTTCCTAGCTTCGAGAATATCTATAATATTTTATAAATATTACTTATTCAATTTAAACTGCATCTATAGTTTAGAGCTGTAACTGGTACATCATACCAAAAATTCCAGTTATCCTTATGAAGATTTATAAATTAGTTCTACATAACATTTTGGAATCCCAATAAATTTGGTTGAAGATAAATTAATTTTCTTTGCATATATATTAGGGAAGAGCAGTAGTAAAAATGATGATCAGATTAAAACAAGGAATCGGGAATTGAAAGTGATATCTAGATACTGGAACTGGTGAGAACAGTCTTCGTGTTCTTTTTTTCTGAGGAAAACCTTCTTTACTCAGTCTACTGATTCAAATGCTAATCTCTTCTCAGAATCATCTTCATAGATCCAAAAATAATGTTTATTAGCTACCTCTGGGCATCCTTTAACCTAGCCAAGTTGACCCATGAAACTATTTCAACTTCCATGTGAGTCACAGAAGTACCCAGCTTTAAAGTAAGGGAATTTAAGGAGAAGCCTGGCATGCTGCAGTCCATGGGGTCAAAAAGAGTTGGACATGACAGGGCAACTGAACAACAATTGGGAACCTTACCTCTTGATAACTGAGTTTCTATATATCATGAATACATGTGGGATCATGTAGTATAGTCGTCAGAACAATTATCCCTTAATAAAGGGTCCTCATCCAACTCCCTGAAATTTGTGTATATGTGATCTTATATAGCAAAAAGATTTCGTAGATGTGACTAAGATTAAGAACCTTGAGATGGAAGAACATCTTGGATTATAAAAATGAGCTCAAACCTATGAGTCATTCAAAGTGGAGAGCCTTTCCTGACAATGGTCAGAGAGAAAAATGAGTATAAAATCGAGATCAGAAAGATACATCATAACAATTTTATAGATTAAGAAAGGGAACCAGAGGTGAAAGAATGCGAGCTGCCCCTAAAAATTGGAAAAAGCAAGAAACTGGATGTTTCCTCTAGAGAATCTGGAAAGGAACTCAGCCCTGCAAACATCTTGATTTTACCCAATGTTTCAGTTCAGTTTGGTTCAGTTGCTCAGTCGTGTCCAACTCTTTGTGACCCCATGAATCGCAGCACGCCAGGCCTCCCTGTTCATCACCATCTCTCGGAGTTCACTTAGACTCACATCCATTGAGTCCATGATGCCATCTAGCCATCTCATCCTCTGTCGTCCCCTTCTCCTCCTACCCCCAATCCCTCCCAGCATCAGAGTCTTTTCCAATGAGTCCATTCTTCGCATGAGGTGGCCAAAGTACTGGAGTTTCAGCTTCAGCATCATTCCTTCCAAAGAAATCCCAGGGCTGATCTCCTTCAGAATGGACTGGCTGGATCTCCTGGCAGTCCAAGGGACTCTCAAGAGTCTTCTCCAACACCACAGTTCAAAAGCATCAATTCTTCGGTGCTCAGCCTTCTTCACAGTCCAACTCTCACATGGATACATGACCACAGGAAAAACCATAGCCTTGACTAGACGGACCTTAGTCGGCAAAGTAATGTCTCTTGTTTTAAATATACTATGTAGATTACCCTATTTGCTTCTGACCTACAGAATTGTGAGATAATAAATTTGTATTGTTTTAAGCCAAAAATTTGTGATAATTTTTATAGTAGTAACATACAAATAGAATAGAATATTTCATAAAGATCATTTGACACCCTGCATATAAATCCTTTCTAAATTCCAGCTGACGCCTAAACTAGGCATGCACTGAGCATGTAATAAGCACAGTAGCTAAAATAACTGAATGTTTCTACCCTTCTGCAAGAAGATCCAGCCAATCCATCCTAAAGGAAATCATTCCTGGGTGTTCATTGGAAGGACTGATATTGAAGCTGAAATGCCCACCTGATGCAAAGAGCTGACTCATTTGAAAAGACCCTGAGGCTGGGAAAGGTTGAAGGCAGAAGAAGGAAAAGACACAGGATGAGATGGTTGGATGGCATCACCAACTCAAAGGACGTGAGTTTGAGTAAACTCCTGGAGCTGATGATAGACAGGGAGGCCTTGAATGCTGCAGTCCATGGGGTCACAAAGAGTGGGACATGACTGAGTGACTGAACTGAACTTAACGCATCTGAATGGTACAAATTTGTAGTTTCAGTCCAGACAAGGTTCAGCTCAGTTCAATCGCTCAGTCGTGTCCAACTCTGTGACCCCATGAATCGCAGCACGCCAGGCCTCCCTGTTCATCACCATCTCTTGGAGTTCACTCAGACTCACGTCCATCGAGTTCTTGATGCCATCCAGCCATCTCATCCTCTGTCGTCCCCTTCTCCTCCTGCCCCAATCCCTCCCAGCATCTGAGTCTTTTCCAATGAGTCAACTCTTCACATGAGGTGGCCAAAGTACTGGAGTTTCAGCTTTAGCATCGTTCCTTCCAAAGAAATCTCAGGGTTGATGTCCTTCAGAATGGGCTGGTTGGATCTCTCTGCAGTCCAAGGGTCTCTCAACAGTCTTCTCCAACAAAACAGTTCAAAAGCATCAATTGATCAGTGCTCAACTTTCTTTGTGGTCCAACTCTCACATCCATACATGACTACTGGAAAAACCATAGCTTTGACTGGATGGACCTTTGTCAGCAAAGTAATGTTTCTTCTTTTTAATATGCTGTCTAGTTTGGTCATAGATTTTTTTTTTTTTTTTTGAAGATGCAAGCATCTTTTAATTTCTTGGCTGCAGTCACCAACTTCATTGAGTTTGGAGTCCAGGAAAATAAAGTGTGGTGTCACTGTTTCCATTGTTTCCCCATCTATTTGCCATGAAGTGATGGGGCTAGATACCATGATCATTGTTATTTGAATACTGAGTTTTAAGTCAACTTTTTCACTCTCCTCTTTCACTTTAATCAAAAGTCTCTTCAGTTCCTCTTTGCCTTCTGCCATAAGGATGGTGTCATCTGTGTATCTGAAATTATTTATATTTCTCCTGGCAATTTTTTTTGTTGTTGTTATTTTATTTTATTTTCTATTTTACTTAACAATACTGTGTTGGTTTTGACATACACTGACATGAATTTGCCACGGGTGTACATGAGTCCCCAATCCTGAACCCCCCTCTCACCTCCCTCCCCATATCATCTCTCTGGGTCATCCCAGTGCACCAGACCCAAGCATCCTGTATCCTGTATCAAACCTAGACTGATGATTCATTTCTTACATGATAATATACATGTTTCAATGCCATTCTCCCAAATCATCCCACCTTCTCCCTCTCCCACAGAGTCCAAAAGTCTCTTCCATACATCTGCGTCTCTTTTGCTGTCTACATACAGGATTCCAGCTTGTGTTTCTTCTAACCCGGCATTTCACATGAAGTGCTCTGCATATAAGTTAAACAAACAGTGATGATATACAGCCTTGAGAGACTCCTTTTCTAATTTAGAACCAGTGTGTTGTTCCATGTTCACTTTTAACTGTTGCTTCTTGCTGCATACAGATTTCTCAGGAGGTGGGTCAGGTGGTCTGGTATTCCCATCTCTTGGAGAATTTTCCACAGTTTTTGTGATCCACATAGTCAGTCATTGGCATAGTCAATAAAGCAGAAGTAGACGTTTTATGTTTTTGTTTTTGTTTTTTTCTGGAACTCTTGCTTTTTCTGTGATCCAGCGGATGTGGGCAATTTGATCTCTGGTTCCTCTCCCTTTTCTATGTCCAGTTTGAACATCTGGAAATGCTTGGTTCACTTACCATTGAAGCCTGGCTTGGAGAATTCTGAGCACTAATCTGCAAATGTGTGAGATGAGTGCAATTGTGTGGTAGTTTGAGCATTCTTTGGCATTACCTTCTTGGGATTGAAATGAAAACTGACCATTTCCAGTCCTGTGGCCTCACAACAAGATGGCAGTATAGATGGACCTGCACTCATTTTCTCCTTCAAGAATTTCAAAATTATAACTCACCACTTAACAACCATCACAGGGGAATGTTGGATCCCACCAAAATGATTCCCATGTCCAAGGGCAAAGGAGAAGCCCCCGTAAGATGGTAGAAGGGGCAAAATAGCATTTAAACAAACCCCATATCAGCCAGAGATGCTCAACTGAAACCTGTGTGCACTAGGACCCAGAGACTCCACAGAGACCGAGCCAGACCTACCTTTGAGTATTTGAGTGTCTCCTGTGGAGGCATGGGTCAGCAGTGGCCTGCTGCTGGACAGGGTCTCTGGTTGCAGCAGACCTGGGTCAGGCAGTGTTACCACCATAGAGCTGCCCAGCAGATGACACACAAACTGCAGAACAATTAAAACAAGGAAATTTTCACACTGTTAAGAAATTCTAGGACCCACAACAGATTTCCCAACCTGGGGACACAGAAAAAGGACTGAGAACTCCAAGAGAATTTGACTTTGGAGGCCAGTGCATTTATTACAGAACTTTCACATACTGGGGAAACAGACTCTTGGAGAACTGCCATTTCAGTTCAGTTCAGTTTAGTTACTCAGTCATCTCCAACTCTTGTGACCCCCCTCCCCACCTCCCATAGACTGCAGCATGCAGGGCTTCCTTGTACATCATGAACTCCCTCAGCCTACTCAAACTAATGTTCATTGAGTCAGTGATGCCATCTAACAATCTCCTTCTGTCATCCCATTCTCCTCCCGCCTCCAATCTTTCCCAGCATCAGGGGCTTTTCAAATAAGTCAGTTCTTCACATCAGGTGGAAAAAGTATTGGAGTTTCAGCTTTAGCATCAGTCCTTCCAATGAATATTCAGGACTGATCTCCTTTAGCATGGACTGGTTGGATCTCCTTGCAGTCCAAGGGACTCTCAAAAGTCTTCTCCATCAACACAGTTCAAAAGCATCAATTCTTTGGTGCTCAACTTTGTTTATAGTCCAACTCTCACATCCATACATGACTACTGGAAAAACCATAGCTTTGACTAGATGGGCCTTTGCTGGCAAAATAATGTCTATGCTTTTTAATATGCTGTCTAGGTTGATCATAACTTTTCTTCCAAGGAGCAAGAGTCTTTTAATTTCATGGCTGCAGTCATTATCTGCATTGATTATGGAGGCAAAAAAAAAAAAAAAAAATGAAGTCTGTTAGTGTTTCCAGTGTTTCCCCATCTATTCGCCATGAACTGATGGGACCAGATGCCATGATCTTCATTTTCTGAATGCTGAGTTTTAAGCCAACTTTTTCACTTTCATCAAGAGGTTCTTTAGTTCTTCTTTGCTTCCTTCCATGAGAGTGGTATCACCTGCATATCTGAGGTCATTGATATTTCCCCTGGCATTCTTGATTCCAGCTTGTACTTCATCCAGCCCAGCATTTCTCATGATGTACTCTCAACACGTTAAATAAGCAGGGTGACAATATACAGCCTTGATGTACTCCTTTTCCTATTTGGAACCAGTCTGTTGTTCTATGTCCAGTTCTGTTGCTTTCTGACTTGCATACAGATTTCTCAGGAGGCAGGTCAGGTGGTAAGGTATTCTCATCTTTTTAAGAATTTTCCACAGTTTGTTGTGATCCACACAGTCAAAGACTTTGGCATATTCAATAAAGCAGAAGCCTCAGATTCTGGAGAGAGTGTTGAGAAAAGGTAACACTCCTACACTCTAGGTAGGAATGTAAATTGGCAAGGCTACCATGGCCTGCCATATGATTATGAACTGCCATATGATCCAGAAATTTCACTTTGGGTTTATATTTGGAGAAACACATAATTACAAAAGATACATGTATCCCAATATTAATTGCAACACAATATACAGTAGCCAAGACATGGAAGAAACCTAAATATCCATTACAGATGAATGGATAAAGAAGATATGATACTCATATATACAATGAAATACTATTTAGCCATAAAAATAACGAAATAATGCCATTTTCAGCAACATGGATGTATCTAGATTATCAGACCATGTGAAGTAAGTCAGATTGAAATAGACAAATATCATATGATGTTATTAATATGTGGAATCTAAAACAGTGATACAAATGAACTTATTTATAAAATAGAAACAGACTTACAGACTTAGAAAACAAATTTATTGTTACCAAAGATGAAAGGTGGGGGAGGGATAAATTAGAAGGTTGGAATTAACAGATAGACACTACCATATATAAAACAGATAATCAACAAAGACATGCTGTATAGAATAGGAATCATATTCAATGCTCTGTAATAACGTGTATGGAAAAACAATCTGAAAAAAATAAGTATATGTATTTGTATAACTAAATTGTTTTGCAGTACACATGAAAAGAACACAACACTGTAAATCAGCTATCCTCCAATACAAAATAATTTTTTAAAGTATATATACATTTATTGATAAAAACAGAAGATGTTATGCATATATACAATAGAATACAACTCAGCCATAAAAAATTAAAATAATGACATTTAGAACAACATAGATGGATCTAGATAACACCATACTAACTGAAGTGAATCAGAAAGAGATAGACAAATACCATATGATATCACTTATATGCAGAATCTAAAATATGACACAACTTATCTATGAAACAGAAACAGACTCACAGATATAGAGAACAGACTTGTGGTTGCCAAGGGAAAGATGGAGTAGAGAGAGGGATGAATTGGGAGTTTGGGATAGTGAACGCAAACTCTTATGAATAGATAAATAAGAACAGTCTTTTGGACTCTGTGGGAGAGGGAGAGGGTAGGATGATTTGGGGGAATGGCACTGAAACATGTATAATATCATATAAGAAATGTATCGCCAGTCCAGGTTCGATAAGGATGCTTGGGGCTGATGCACTGGGATGACCCGGAGGGATGGTACTGTGAGGGAGATGGAAGGGAGTCTCAGGATGGGGAACACGTGTATGCCCATGGCAGATTCATGTTGATGTGTGGCAGAACCAATACAATATTGTAAAGTAAAAATAATATATAATGATAAAAAAATTCAGGAAATTGAAAGATTAAAAAAAGTTCCTACAGCATATGATAGGTACTATATTCATTATCCTGTGATAAACCATATTGGAAAGGAATATGAAAAATTATATATATATATATATACATATACATATATATACACATACACACACACACACACACAGGCTTCACAGGTAGCACAAGTGGTAAAGAACATACCTGACATTGCAGAAGACATAAAAGACATGGGATTGATCCCTGGTTCGGGAAATCCCCTGGAGGACAGCCTGGCAACCCACTCCAGTATCTGTGCCTAGAGAATCCATGGACAGAGGAGCCTGGCAGGCTATGGTCCATAGAGGCACAGATTTAGACAAAACTGCAGCAAATTATAATGCATGTATATATATATATATAACTCAATCACTTTGTTGTGCATTAGAAACTAATATAATATTGTAAATCAAGTACTCATCAATAAAATTAATGGTTCAGTTCATTCAGTCGTGTCCGACTCTTTGAGATCCCATGAATCGCAGTGCGCCAGGAATCCCTGTCCATGACCAACTCCCAGAGTTCACTCAAACTCACATCCATCGAGTCGGTGATGCCATACAGCCATCTCATCCTTGGTTGTCCCCTTCTCTTCCTGCCTCCAATCCCTCCCAGCACCAGAGTCTTTTCCAATAAGTCAACTTTGTTCATGAGGTGACCAAAGTATTGGAGTTTCAGCTTTAGAATCAGTCCTTCCAAAGAACACCCAGGGCTGATCTCCTTCAGAATGGACTGGTTGGATCGCTTTGCAGTCCAAGGGACTCTCAACAGTCTTCTACAACACTACAGTTCAAAAGCAGCAATTTCTAGTTGCTCAGCTTTTTTCACAGTCCAACTCTCACATGCATATATGATCACTGGAAAAACCATAGCCTTGACTAGATGGACCTTTGTTGGCAAAGTAATGTCTCTGCTTTTGAATACGCTACCTAGATTGGTCATAATTTTCTTTCCAAGGAGTAAGTGTCTTTTAATTTCATGGCTGCAATCACCATCTACAGTTATTTTGGAGCCTCGCAAAATAAAGTCTGACACTGTTTTCACTGTTTCCCCATTTATTTCCCACAAAGTGATAGGGTCAGATGCCATGATCTTAGTTTTCTGAATGTTGAGCTTTAAGCCAACTTTTTCACTCTCCTCTTTCACTTTCATCAAGAGTCTCTTTAGTTCTTCACTGTCTGCCATAACGGTGGTGTCATCTGCATATCTGAAGTTACTGATATTTCTCCCAGCAATCTTGATTCCATCTTGTGCTTCATCCACCCCAGCGTTTCTCATGATGTACTCTGCATAGAAGTTAAATAAACATGGTGACAATATACAGCCTTGATGTACTCCTTTTCCTATTTGGAACCAGTCTGTTGTTCTATTTCCAGTTCTAACTATTGTCTCCTGACCTGCATATAGGTTTCTCAAGAGGCAGGTTAGGTGGTCTGGTATTCCCATCTCTTTCAGAATTTTCCATAATTTCTTATGATCCACACAGTTTAAGGCTTTGACATAGTCAATAAAGCAGAAATAGATGTTTTTCTGGAACTCTCTTGCTTTTTCCATGATCCAGCAGATGTTGGCAACTTGATCTCTGGTTCCTCTGCCTTTCTAAAACCAGCTTGAACATCAGAGAGTTCACAGTTCACATACTGCTGAAGCCTGGCTTGGAGAACTTTGAGCATTACTTTACTAGCATGTGAGATGAATCCAATTGTGTGGTAGTCTGAGCATTCTTTGGCATTGCCTTTCTTTGGAATTGGGTTGAAAACTGACCTTTTCCAGTCCTGTGGCCACTGCTGAGTTTTCCAAATTTGTTGGCAAACTGAGTGCATCATTTTCATGGCATCATTTTTCAGGATTTGAAATAGCTCATCTGGAGTTCCATCACCTCCACCAGCTTTGCTCATAGTGATGCTTTCTAAGGTACACTTGACTTCACATTCCAGGATGTCTGGTTGTAGGTGAGTGAACACACCATAGTGATTATCTTGGTCGTGAAGATCTTTTTTGTACAGTTCTTCCGTGTATTCTTGCCAACTCTTCTTAATATCTTCTGCTTCTGTTAGGTCCAGACCATTTCTGTCTTTTATCAAGCCCATCTTTGCATGAAATGTTCCGTTGGTATCTTCAGTTTTTTGAAGAGATCTCTAGTCTTTCCCATTCTGTTCTTTTCCTCTATTTCTTTGCATTGATTGCTGAGGAAGGCTTTCTTATCTCTTCTTGCTATTCTTTGGAACTCTGCAGTCAGATGCTTATATCTTTCTTTTTCTCCTTTGCATTTCACCTCTCTTCTTTTCACAGCTATTTGTAAGGCCTCCCAGACAGCCATTTTGCTTTTTTGCATTTCTTTTCCATGGGGATGGTCTTGATCCCTGTCTCCTGTACAATGTCAAGAACCTCTGTCCATAGTTCATCAGGCACTCTATATATCAGATCTAGGCCCTTAAATATATTTCTCACTTCCACTGTATAATCATAAGGGATTTGGTTTAGGTCATACCTGAATGGTCTAGTGGTTTTCCCTACTTTCTTCAATTTAAGTCTGAATTTGGTAATAAGGAGTTTATGATCTGAGCCACAGTCAGCTCCCAGTCTTATTTTTGTTGACTGTATAGAGCTTCTCCATCTTTGACTGCAAAGAATATAATCAATGTGATTTCAGTGTTGACTATCTGGTGATGTCCATGTGTAGAGTCTTCTCTTGTGTTGATGGAAGAGAGTGTTTGCTAAGACCAGTGCATTTTCTTGGCAAAACTGCATTATCCTTTGCCCTGCTTCATTCTGCATTCCAAGGCCAAATTTGGCTGTTACTCCAGGTGTTTCTTGACTTCCTACTTTTGCATTCCAGTCCCCAATAATGAAAAGGACATCTTTTTTGGGTGTTAGTTCTAAAAGGTCTTGTAGGTCTTCATAGAGCCATTCAACTTCAGCTTCTTCAGCATTACTGGTAGGGGCATAGACTTGGATAACTGTGATGCTGAATGGTTTGCCCTGGAAACGAACAGAGATCATTCTGTCATTTTTGAGATTGCATCCAAGTACTGCATTTCGGACTCTTTTGTTGACCATAGTGGCTACTCCATTTCTTCTGAGGGATTCTTGCCTACAGTAGTAGACATAATGATCATCTGAGTTGAATTCACCCGTTCCAGTCCATTTTAGTTCACTGATTCCTAGAATATTGACATTCACTCTGCCATCTCCTGTTTGACCACTTCCAACTTGCCTTGATTCATGGACATATTATTCCAGTTCCCTATTCAATATTGCTCTTTACAGCATCAGACCTTGCTTCTATCACCAGTCACATCTACAACTGGTATTGTTTTTGCTTTGGCTTCATCCCTTCATTCTTTCTAGGAAAGATGAAAAAATATATAAAAGAAAAAATGAATAAAGGTACAATGGTAGTTATCTCCTGTATATTTCTTACATTCAAATATTCATATATCTTATTTCTGACTAATATCTAATTGAACTTAAAGCAGTTTAAAATAGAAATCAGTCTACTATCTCTTAGTTTCAATGGGAATATTTTTGATATTTCTTAGATGCCATTTATGCATTTTTAAGTCTGTCCTTCAGAGTTGTTACTCTGCCTATCACATCCAGGATTCAAGTTGTCCTCAATGAGAAGTCTAAATACTTATAAAGTTGGCTGAATATCAATAAATTCATTTTATAGAAATTTTAAGGAATAATAGTGGTACAAATGATGATCAGGTAAAAACGTATGTGAGAAACAGTAAATAAAAACTAGATCTTAGAACAGTTCTCCATCGATATCCTATTAGGAACTAACGTAAGAGAACTTGACCGTTCCTTGGGGCATGGGTTGAATTACAGGGTATAGAAGAGTGAAAGGCAAGATTCAGTATTTTCAGATAAAACAAAAAGATAAAATCCAAGTTCAGCTGAATAAAAGTTTGCCTAATTTTTCTCTAGGAACTGAAACAAAATTGTAAATATCTGGTTAAAAGAGGATAGGAGAAATTACAAAATAAGAAAGGACTACTTTAGGATTATAAATGTAAAATAACACAAGGTCTATTATTT
>SJYC01092278.1:0-21215 GCA_006408675.1 Madoqua kirkii | reverse complement strand
AATTTATTTAACCAATACATACTTACTAGATGGTTTACTGTATCAATATTTTTTTTGCATTAAAGTAGTATTCTTGGCTATATAATTGCATTTGTATAGTATTATTTTAATTAATTGTTCAGCTGAAGTATAGCTTCCCCAGTGGCACTAGTGGTAAAGAATCCACCTGCCAGTGCAGGAGATGTAAGAGATGCAGGTTCAGTCCCTGGGTCAGGGTGATCCCCTGGAGGAGGACATGGCAACCCACTCCAGGATTTTTGCCTGGAGAATCCCATGGACAGAGGAGCCTGGAAGGCTACAGTCTACAGTGTCAACATGACTGAGGCAACCTAACAAGCATACTAGCTTTGTCATAACATGCATAGTTGATTTACAATGTGGTGTTAGTTTCATGTGTATAGTACAGCAATTCAGTGGGTGTGTGTGTATACACACACATATAAATATATATATATATATATATATATATGTACACACACACACACACACTGAAGAATGTGCTAACCATTGGACAATTACACTCATCCCCCATGCTAGTAAGAAGACCATGCTTAAAATCATGCATGCTAAGCTTCAGCACTATGCAATCTGATAACTTCCAGATGTCCCAGCTAGATTTAGAAAAGGAAGAGGAATCAGAGATCAAAATGCCAACATTCACTGGATCATACAGAAAGTTAAGGAATCCAGAGAAACATCTGTTTCATTGGCTACACCAAAGCCTTTGACTGTTCTGTTCAGTTCAGTTCAACCGCTCAGTCATGTCCAACTCTTTGCGACCCCATGAATCGCAGCATGCCAGGCCTCCCTATCCATCACCAACTCCCAGAGTTTACTCAGACTCACGCCCATCGAGTCAGTGATGCCATCCAGCCATCTCATCCTCGGTCGTCCGCTTCTCCTCCTGCCCCCAATCCCTCCCAGCATCAGAGTCTTTTCCAATGAGTCAACTCTTTGCATGAGGTAGCCAAAGTACTGGAGTTTCAGCTTTAGCATCATTCCTTCCAAAGAAATCCCAGGGCTGATCTCCTTCAGAAAGGGTAAACCATAATAAACTGAAAAGCTCTTAAAGAGATGGGAATAGCAAACCATCTTACTTGTCTCCTGAGAAACCTATATGTGGATCAAGAAGCAACAGTTAGAGCCCTGTGTGGAACAACTGATTGCTTCAAGATTGAGCAAGGAGTACAAGCAGGCTGTCTGCTGCCACTCTGTTTGCCTAATCTACACACTGACAAAATGTGAAATGCCCGGGCTGGATGAGTTACAAGCTGGAATCAAGATAGGTGGGAGAAACATCAGCAACCTCAGATATGCAGATGATACCACTGTAATGGCAGATAGTGAAGAGGAATGAAAGAGCCTCTTGATGAGGGTGAAGGAAGAGACTGAAAGAGTCAGCTTAAAACTAAATATTAGAAAAAAACCAAGATCATGGCATCTAGCCCCATTACTTCATGGCAAATAGAGAGGGAAAATGTAGAAGTAGTGACATATTTCCTCTTCTTGGGCTCTAAAATCATTGAAGATGATGACCAACATGAAATCATAGACGTTTGCTTCTTGGCACGAAAGTGATGAGAAAACTAGACAATGTGTTGAAAAGCAGAGACATTACTCTGCTGACAAATGTCCAGTGGTCATGTACAGTTGTGAGAGATGGACCTTAAAGAAGGCAGAGCACCAAAGAACTGATGCCTTTAAACTATGGTGCTGGAGAAGACTCCTGAGAGTCCCTTGGACAGCAAGGAGATCAAACCAGTCAATCTTAAGGGAACTCAACCATGAATACGCATTGGAAGGACTGATGCTGAAGCTGAAACTCCATTAATTTGGTCATCTCATGTGAACAGCTGACTCAGGAAAAGCCCTTGATGCTGGTAAAGATTGAGGGCAGAAAAAGAGGTTGTCAGAGGATGATATGGCTGGATGGCCTCAGCAATGGACCTGAAACTTGGGCAAACTTTGGAAGATGGTGAGGGACAGAGAGGTCTGGTGTGCTGCACTCCATGGAGTTGCAAGAGTCGGACATGACTGGGTGACTGAAAAACAATAACAATCCATGAGTACAGTTCTTTGTGCAATATAGTAGGTTTTTATATCTATTTTATATACAGCAGTACCTTAATGAAGCACTAATAATGAGTACATAAAAAATCAGAAAAACTTAACTAGTACAAACTAATTTGATTATACATTAAGTAAATTTAATGTAATTATTTTATAAAAGAGTAGGTACATTTTTTAGTTTTGTTAAATATTGACCTCACTAAACTTTACACATCATTTTACATTACGTATGAGTCCCTGGTTCCCCACACCATTGGTAGAAATATTAGTCACCAAAATTGACTTAATTTGAATAAGAAAATTTCTGAATACACTGTCATTTGCTTCTTACCCAAGAAACTTTGTTATAATATCAGATATGTGTTACCAAATAGACACTGTATCATTTATCTTTATTAAGAAATGATAACAGGGAAAATAATTGAAGAAAAAAGGAATCCAGTTGACAATCATGCAGACAATGTATTGCACAAATATCAAAAGCCACCTCTGATCATGGCTGGATGATTTCATAGAGAGATAAAGTTTGCAGAGCAAGTTTTGTTGGTTTCATCAGTATGAAGCTCAAAGAAGATAAACTCTAATTTTGAGAGCACAGATATTGTGAGGTCAAATGTTGGAATGGCTATCATTTATATCACAGCATCTGACAAGCAAAGGATAAGGGTATCTGCCTCTCAATGACAGTCCAGTCTTTCTTTTTTATTTCTTTAATTTTCCTGCATCTTCCACACACATCTGTCTTCTATACCTCATCTCTATTTTTCTACTTGTTTTTATTTCAAAGTGATTTTATCTTACTTTGATAGTATTCCCCACAAAATAAAACCTTTCTACATGCTCATGCACACAAAATAGATTATTGAAAGAGTAGCCCCATGGCAGTTCAACCGATTCTACCAATCTATTCCTTAAAGGAAAATGATAACAAATAATAGTTGTCTTTTGCTCACTACTGCCACAAAATAGCACTTTTTGGTGAGGGTGAATTATATATTCAATACACACTTAATTTGACAAGATCAAAACTAAATTGCTTTTCTGAATACTTCTGATTGCAGCATATTGTGCTAAACTGTTATGTCTAACTGCGTAATCAAATACACTATGACCATCCTTTCTCTAAAGCATGCCAATGCCCTACAAAAAAGAAGGGGATAAAAAATGTGCAGGGACAATGCAAGCACTTTACTTAGGAAACACATGTGATGTTACACAAGCCTTTTCTTTAAAATCTGATAAATAAAGCTCTAAATACAGAGCTGGGCAGACAAAGCAGTGCATTTACATTAGCACAACATTGCAGAACACAACAAAAACAGCTAATGAAGTCATCAAAAAACCTGGCAATGTATGCAATGTGTGTGCAGCCAGATATGTAAAGTGCAATTTTCTGACAACAGATCTAATGGAGTAATATTACAGGCATCCACGGCATATTCTAGTGTGTCAATTCTCTAGAATTAAACCAGGACCTCTTTCAAATGAGAATAGTAGGTACTTCTGTATTCACTAAGCGAGTCTAAGACTACAGTATTTTGGTCTAAGCACATGTTCTGAGTCCTTTTATCTCATCAGTTGCTCCCATGAATTAATTTAGTTCAGGCAAATGGTACAGAATAAATGAAAGCCCTCCAAGTTAAGTTCAGTATATGGCCGTATCTTCATGAATTGTCAAATATGTTAAGAAAAGCAACCATTTGAGGTTTCCAAAGACACTAAGATGAAGAGTGTACAACTATACTGGCTGTTTATGATTTACTCTATACTAAATTTATGTCCTTGCATTTTTAAATGATATATGAAAATCATGACCTTTGTAGGACAAATGACTTGGAGGATGAAAAGTCTTTATAAAAGTCATGTGGAAAACATCATGATTTTTTTCCAAGTTTCCCATATTTAAGAAAAAAGAAATTTCCCATTATTTCTAGAACTACATTAAATTATTTTCTGATCATATGGACAAGAATTCATGAAAACTTTGAGTGTACCACTGTTGCAAAAAGAAAGAGGTTTCAGCAGTAAAGAAAACTTATTTCTTTTACATCCTGTAGAATAATTTTTTCTATGACTAACTGACTGAAAGTTGCTCAGTCTTGTCTGACTCTTTGTGACTGGCCACAATACTGGAGTGGTGAGACTTTCCCTTCTCCAGGGGATCTTCCCAACCCAGGGATCAAACCCACGTCTCCCACATTACACGCAGGTTCATTACCAGCTGGACCACCAGCGTAGCCCAAGAAAACTGGAGCGGCTAGACTAATCCTTCTCCAGTGGATCTTCCCAACCCAGAAATTGAACTAAAGTCTCCTGCATTGCAGGTGGATTCTTTACCAACTAAGCTATCAGGGAAGCAAATTTTCTCTATGACTGTGTAAAAATCGCTCCACATTGCTAGCTCTCAGTTGTATTCACTTTAATATCAGCTAGTTTTTAAGTTCTTCTATCTCTATGATAATTTAATATAATATTTAAATCTATGGTTGTAGACATTTTAGTAAGCATCACATATGGAGGGTGATCAGATTATAGCAAACACCACACTCAGGATAAATTTTTTGAAAATCTTTAAAAGTATTTAATGCTTGATAGTTTCCTACAAATATAATTTATTAAATAATCTACCTTTTAATAACCTAAACTGTCAAAAAACAAAGCAGAAGTTGACCTTTGATTTACATATAAGTACATGTAATTTTTCATGCAGGAATGATCATAAACACAAGATTTGACCAGATACAGATTTAATAAAAATGTAGGTTCAAGAAATAAAAGAAACTGTCCAGGACTTAAGTAAATTACAATAGTAACAAACAAGCAGACAAGGAAAATCTTCTTAATTTTTAAGCTATTAAGGTTAATATCTTGGCAGACAAAGATAGAAAATCCCTATATAGTCAGCAAAAACAAGACTGGGATCTGACTGTGGCTCAGATCATGAACTTCTTATTGCCAAATTCAGACTTAAATTGAAGAAAGTAGGGAAGACCACTGACCATTCAGGTACAACCTAAATCAAATCCCTTCCAATTATACAGTGGAGTGAGAAATAGATTCAAGGGATTAGATCTGATAGACAGAGTGCTTGAAGAACTTTGGATAGAGGTTAGTGAAACTGTACAGTAGGCAGGGCTCAAGACCATCCCCAAGAAAAAGAAGTGCAAAAAAGCAAAATAGTTGTTTGAGGAAGCCTTACATATAGGTGTGAAGAGAAGAGAGGCAGAAGGCAAAGGAGAAAAGGAAAGATATACCCATTTGAAAGCAGAGTACCAAAGAATACCAAGGAGAGATAAGAAAGTCTTCCTCAGTGATCAATGCAAATAAATAGAGGGGAAAAACAGAATGGGAAAGACTAGAGATTGCTTCAAAAAAATTCAAGATACCAAGGAAGCATTTAACGCAAAGATGGACACAAGAAAGGACAGAAATAGCATGGACTTAATAGAAACAGAAGATATTAAGAAGAGATGGCAAGAATACGCAGAAGAACTGTACAAAAAAGATCTTCACAAGCCAGATAATCATGATGGTGTGTTCACTAATTTAGAGCCAGACATCCTGGAATGTGAACTCAAGTAGTCCTTAGGAAGCATCACTACGAACAAAGATAGTGGAGATGATGGAATTCCCGTTAAGCTATTCCAAATCCTAAAAGATGATGCTGTGAAAGTGCTGCACTCAGTATGCAAACAAATTTGGAAAACTCAGCAGTGGCCACAGGACTGGAAAAGGTCAGTTTTCATTCCAATCCCAAAGAAAGGCAATGCCAAAGAATGCTCAAACTAGCGCACAATTGCACTCATCTCACATGCTAGCAAAGTAATGCTCAAAATTCTCCAAGCTAGGATTCAACAGTACATTAACCATGAATTTCCAGATGATCAAGCTAGATTTAGAGAAGGCAGAGGAACCAGAGATCAAATTGCCAACATCCTTTGGGTAATCAGAAAAGTGAGAGAGTTCCAAAACAACATCGACTTCTGTTTTATTGACTATGCAAAAGCTTTTCATGGTGGGGATTGCAAAAAACTGTAAAAAATTCTTAAACAGATGGGAATACCAGAACATCTGACCTTCCTCTTGAGAAATCTGTATGCAGGTAGGGAAGCAGCAGTTAAAACTGGATATGGAACAACAAATTGGTTCCAAATCAGGAAAGGAGTACGTCAAGGCTGTATATTGTCACCCTACTTATTTAACTTATATGCAGAGTACATCATGAGAATCGCTGGATTGGATGAAGCACAACCTGGAATCAAGATTGCCGGGAGAAATATCAGTAACCTCAGATAGGCAGATGACACCACACTTACGGCAGAAAGCAAAGAAGAACTACAGAGCCTCTTGATGAAACTGAAAGAGGAGAGTGGGCTTAAAGCTCAACACTCAGAAAACTAAGATCATAGCATCTGATCCTATCATTTCATGGCAAATAGATAGGGAAACAATAGAAACAGTGACAGATTTTTTTTGGGGGGGGGCTCCCAAATCACTGCAGATGGTGACTGTAGCCATGAAATTAAAAGACATTTGCTCCTTGAAAGAAAAGTTATGACCAATCTAGATAGCATATTAAACAGCAGAGGCACTACTTTTCCAACAAATGTCCATCTAGTCAAAGTTATGATTTTTCCAGTAGTCATGTATGGATGTGAGAGTTGAACTGTAAAGAAAGCTAAGTGCTGAAAAATTGATGCTTTTGAACTGTGGTATTGGAGAAGACACTTGAGAGTCCCTTCGACTGCAAAGAGATCCAACCAGTCCATCCTAAAGGAAATCAATTCTGAATATTCACTGGAAGGACTGATGCTGAAGCTGAAACTGCAATACTTTGGCCACCTGATGCAAAGAACTGACTCTTTTGAAAACACCCTGAATCTGGGAAAGACTGACAGTGGGAGGACAAGGGGACAACAGAGGATGAGATGGTTGGGTGGCATCACTGACTCAACTGACATGAGTTTGTGTAAACTCTGAGGGTTGGTGATGGACAGGGAGGCCTGGCATGCTGCAGTCCATGGTGTCGAAAAGAGTGGGACATGATTGAACGACTGAACTTAACTCATTAAATCAATGAATATCTTATCAAGATCAAGGGCTATAGAAATGTACATTTTGTTGGCACAAAAGAAAAATAAAATAACTGAATAATTTAAAAATATTTAGGTATAAATCTAATAAAACATGTACAAATCCATAGGAGGAAAGCTCTGATTTAAAAAATGCCAAGAAAAATCTAAGTAATTTGAGAAATAATCCATCTCATGGATAAGAAGACTCAGCATTATTATGTTGTCAATTCTTTCCATGTTGAATTACAGAATCATAAAAGTTCCAAATCAAAATTTCAGAAAGTTATTTTGTGGATATTGGCAAACTTATTCTAAGATTTATTTAGAAATGCAAATGATTCAACAGTGTTAAACAAAAAGAACAATATCTGAAGACATAGTTCTCAGTCTCAAAACTTACTGTGTGGTATTGGGAAAAGAATAATCAAGACCGTTTGAAACTGGCAAAAGAGAAGACAAATAAATCAGTGAGATGAGAGGCCAGAAATATACCTACAAACATGCAGTTAACTGGTTTTTGTCAAAGGAGAAAAAGTAATTCAATGAGGAAACGACAGTCTTTTCAACAAACTGTCCTAGAGCAACTGGACATCCACATAACAACAACAAATCTAGACCTTACATCTTTCCCAAAATGGGTTAGTAAAAACTATAAAACTTTCTGAAGATAAGCTATGAAATCTAGGTATCTTTGAGTTAGATGATTTTTTGAATACATAATGGTGACTCATGAAAGAAAAGTTAAGTTGACTTTATTAAAGTAGAAACTTTGGGGCTTTCCTGGTGGTATAGTGGTTAAGAGTCTGTCTGCCAGTGCAGGGGTCATAGGTTTAATCCCTGGTCTGGGAAGATTCCACATGCCATGGGACAAATAAGCCTATGAGCTCCAATCACTAAGCCTGCAATCTGGAGCCTACAAGTCACAATTACGGAGCTCATGTACAACATTTACTAAAGCCTGTGTTCTCTAGAAAGCCTATACTTGACAAGAGAAGTCACCACAACGAGAAGCCCGCACACAGCATCCAGAAGAGTAGACCCGCTTGCTGTAACTTGAGAAAGCCCACCTGGAGCAGCAAAGACCCAGAGCAGCCAAAAATAAATGAATAAAATAAGAATTTTTTAAAAAATAAATAAACAAAAACTTTTATTCTGCAAGTTATACCACCAAGAGAATGAAAGACAAATCAGTCTGGAGAAAAAAAAATTGCAAAACACATTTCTGATCAAATCTAAAACAATAAGAACATCAAATGCTAGCCAGGTTGTATAGCAACAGGAAATATCACCCAGTACTGGTGGGGATGCATAAAGGTATGGCCACTTCAGAAGACAGTTTAGCAATTTCTTATAGAATTAAACAGAGCCTTACAATACAAGTTGGCAACTGTAATCCTAGGTAAATAAAATATCACTCAGAGATAGAACAGAAGGCAATGGCAACCCACTTCTGTACTCTGCCTGAAAAAACCCATGGACAGAGGAGCCTGGTGGGCTGCAATCCATGGGGTCGCTAAGAGTCAGACAGGACTGAGTGGCTTCACTTTCACTTTTCCTTTTCATGCACTGGAGAAGGAAATGACAATCCACTCCAGTGTTCTTGCCTGGAGAATCTCAGGGACGGGGATGCCCGGTGGGCTGCTGTCTGTGGGGTTGCACAGAATCGGACACAACTGAAGCAACTTAGCAGCAGCAGAGATAAAAATGCTTTGAAGATATAAAAAGACACAGAAATGAATGGTGTATTGCTAAGTGAAAGAAAGTTTTAAAATTTTATGTAACAGTATGATTTCAACTATATGGCATTCTGAACAAGACAATACTATAGAGACTTCCCTGGAGGCCCAGACAGTAAAGTGTCTGTCTACAATGTGAGAGACCTGGGTTCGATCCCTGGGTTGGGAAGATTCCCTGTAGAAGGAAATGGCAACCCACTCCAGTATTCTTCCCTTGAAAATCCCATGGATGGAGGAGCTTGGTGCAGGCTACTATCTGTGGGGTCACAAAGAGTCAAGCATGACTAAGTGACTTCACTTTCACTTTCACAGAGACAGTAGAAAGATAAGTGGTTGCTAGGGATTGAGGAAAAAGAGAAAGGGATGAAGCACAGATGATTCATAGGGCAGTAAAACTATTCCATAACACTATAATGGTGGAGACATGACAGTATGAATTTGTCAAAAGTCAAAGAAATAAAGAGTGAACCTTCATCTAAACTAGGCATGAGTACTAAGTTGCTTCAGTCATGTCCGACACTCTGCAAACCCATGGCCTATAGCTCATCAGGATCCTCTGTCCATGGGATTCTCCAGGCAAGAGTACTGGAGTGTAGCCATTCCCTCCTCCAGAGGATCTAACCAACCCAGGGATCGAATGAGCGTCTCTTACATCTCCTGCACTGGCAGGTAGGTTCTTTACCACTAACCACCTGGGAAACCATCACATAAACTTTGGGCTTTAATTAATAATAATGTTAATGTATCCATAGTGCTTCATCAATTGTAATAAATGTATCACACTAAAGCAAAATGTTAAATAGCAGGGGCACTTCATTTGGGAAAGAGAGCGAGATTTATGG
This sequence comes from Madoqua kirkii, assembly GCA_006408675.1. Lineage (NCBI taxonomy): Eukaryota > Metazoa > Chordata > Mammalia > Artiodactyla > Bovidae > Madoqua > Madoqua kirkii. Next base: position 11,492 of record SJYC01092278.1, on the reverse strand, counting down.
GAACTTTCTGCTCAGTTGTTCTGTAAACCTGAAACTTCTCTAAAAAATAAAGCCCATTTAAAAAGATGTACATTGCATTAAGAATTTTTGGAGAAAAAATAGTTCCAAGCATGACATACAAAATAAGTTCTATGGGTCTAGTTAAAAAAAAAAAAAAAAAAAAAAAAACGGAAACAAGAAAATCAGAAAAAAACTACAAACATTTACAGGATTATTGGCAAGAAGATGTATAACTCAGAGGCTTTTCCATTTAGAATCTTTTCTGTGTTAATATAAAGATGACTGCAACAGGAAGGAGGGGATTTATGCTGAGAGAACAAAGCCCTGTGAGTTCATCACCTTCATGTATATCTTCTAACAGTCGAAGGAACTAAATATGCCATGGATTATTCAGATCAACACTTTGAAAATCAATGTACTCCCAAAGCTTATGTCCCTCTTCTGAGTTTCCCCAGAGTCTGTACCAAAAGTAACATTTGATCTCTTGAATAAACAGACAGTCTTTGTTTGTGACTTCAGATCAAAGCTAGTACACAGATGGGGAATCCCATGGGAAAGGAAGTGGAAAGGATTGTGGCTTATACTAAGCTAGCTCTATATTTTCAAACTTTCCGAGTGTCTAAAAAATTCTAGTAAATCACCTGGTTACTGACATCACTGTGAAAAAATACTTTAGATATTTCTCACTGCATTTGGTCTTGGGAAAAAAGGCAACTTTTATATTTTATGTTTTCATAAAAAAAGTCTCTCTTGCTATTCCCAGTAAGCATAATCCTTGTTTTCACATCATCTTGCCTATAGGGAGGTTATGTTGGTTATATTTACGGTGATTAAAAGCAATTGGTAATGTCTCCAAGAGTGTGTCATTGATTTACTAATGATGATTCTGAGTCTGTCTTTGTCCAAAGTTGATAAAGACAGCCTATTCTGTATATGTGCACATACACATGCATGCCAGTGGGTGTATATTGCTAAAGTTGATTACAGTCTAGCTAGTCTAACACTTGTTTGCCATCAGCAGACATAACACAAAATAAGAGGCATTTCCTAAAACACACACAATACACTCAGGTAACTACAAGAAAAAATACACATAAATAAGACACTGTGTGCTTTCTTGAGAAGAGTATTGCTATGGGAAAACATGGTTTGTACTCTTGAAAAAACACGACAAAATGAACTTTTGGAATACAAATCCTCCCGAGGATAGGGACTGCCTGAAGGTAAGATTCTTATAGCACGGTGAGAGTAGAAGATTATTCTTAAACCCCAGAGCTAGTCATTGGTTCTATTTGGTGTCTAGGTCACCTGCCCCGTAGTTCACTGCTCTTTCTAGTAAATTTTGCTGCTTTTGTTCCTGGCTTCTCACCTACCAAATCATATTTGACAAGTACCACTTAAGGTTACCACTGCAGATCACTAGAGTTCCTTTCCCCAGCAGCTCAAACCAAAGGGAAAAGAGGATAAAGAAAGTAGAGAAAAAATAAATCCTTGGGTTCAAAGGAAAGTGCAGAAGGCCATGCCTTTCCCAGGGCTATCATGAATGTGCACAGCTCTAAAAAAAATAAGCAGTCTGCACTGTTACTAGTTTCTACTGATTTTCTACTAAAACTGTATGCATTGACTTTGTCTTCTTATAGTCTTAAAAAATTTTTTGGATTACCAATGTCTTTAAGCACTTTAGTGGCAGGTGGAGGAACAATTTGGAGTATGTGTTCTTTTCTTCTATATAGGAAAATAAAGAATCTTGAGCCAGTAAAGACCTGCTGTGCCTAAACTTGTTGTCTCTAACAAGTATTTTACTTTCTTTTCCCATTCAATTTAATGTTATTTTCACACCTGCCTTGATTTCTTCTGCAGCCTTTATCCAAGTAAAAGGTTTATCAACACTGTCTCCTTTTTACATCATCCTTAATTCATACAAAGACAAGTAATTCTTTTAAAATCAAGAGGTTCATAATTTTAGACTTCCAATCTTCTATTTTTGTTTAAATTCTTATACAAGTCAATCCACATCACTCTGTACATGAAACGGAGGTATGATAAAGTCATGGTTATTAAATTGTTACTGAATGTAAATCAGGAATACTAGTGCTTATTACTTATCTGATAATGCATGTAAATGACTTTGAACAGACAGCATCTAGTATATAACAAGTACAAAGTACAACTATTACTGCTTTTGTTATTGTGTTCCTATCATTAAGCAGTACATTAACTATTTGCTCCTCCAAATTCATTTGCTTCCCTTCTCTGCCCACCCTGTTTTATGCCCTGGGAGCTCTCTGTAAAATGTCTCAGAGCATCTTGGTCTCTGGTTTCCCATTCCTGCTACCCATGGAAATCACTGCACAACACCAGAGGGCAGGAGGAGAGGTCTGGGATATTTATCACCTGCATATTTCAGTTGCCTCCAGGAAGCAGATGATAACAGATATCTTGAGTCACAGCTCCTACAGATGGCTCATCATCTATGGCTACAACTCTCCCTCAGCTAACAACACCTTTCTAGGTCCAAGGTCAATATTGCTTACATTGCTACTCTTCTCTTTATTTTCTCTTGTATTATAAGGTCCATTTGCGCTGTTTCAACATCTCTATAAATAATCCTTCATTAAGCTTTCTTCAATCAAGTCTTTTCAGTATAGTCTGCTCCCAGCTAAGTCAAATCCAACAATAATACAAATTACTATCTCCACCATCACACCATTACCACCACTAGTATAAACTACAGTGATGCTATAAAAGCTACTAATATGATTACTATTGCAATTGCTAGCATTACTACTATTACTATTATTTCTGCTTCTCTTACCATTAATGGAAGTAGAATAATGCTAAAAGTAATACTAATGTCACTCTGCTATGATGAGGATAAAGTGAAAGGAGAAACAATACTTAATTCCTTCTATGAATGAAATCTTTTCAGTGCCATACCTTTCAAATTTTAGGCATCCTTCTCTTTTATTTTCCTGAAGACTAAAGACTATGGTAAGTAGTTTTATCATCTATCTCCTTATAAGTTAACATCTAAACTTGTAAGCTATCATCTAAATTTCTATCCCAATAGTTAAAGCTCATTCCAAGGAATAATTTTTACTATTTGTCTAAACAAGAAAAGAGGAAAAGAGCTGGTACATTAGATTCACACTCTTATTTACCTGGCAAACCAGCCAGATATGTTAGGTGATTCATCTGTAGATAGGAAATCATGTAGGAAAGAAAATAGCAAAGACATGATGCATGCTCAATAGCAGCAGAGTGTGACAAGTGTGATTGACCTCACACTCATCACATATTCTTTTGATGAATTTAGTGTGATTTCAGGCCTTCCTGGGAACTCAGCTGGTAAAGAATCTGCCTGCAATGCAGGAGACTCCAGTTCGATTCCTGGGTCGGCAAGTTCCCCTGGAGAAGGGATAGGCTACTCACTCCTTTATTCCTGGGTTTCCCTGGTGGCTCAGATGGTAAAGAATCTGCCTGCAATGTGAGAGACCTGGGTTCAGTCCCTGGGTGGGGAAGATCCCCTGGAGAAGGGCATAGTAACCCCCTGCAGTGTTCTTGCCTGGAGAATCCCCATGGAGCAAGGAGCCTGGAGGGCTGCAGTCCATGAACTTGCAGGTCGGACACGAGTAAGCAACTAAGCACAGCACAGCACAGTGTGATTTCATCAGGACCTGCCTTATTATTGTAAAAATAAGAACAACTGAACAATGGGATCAAACATCTCCAAAATAGATACCATGAGAAGAGTCAGCACCTATGTAAATGGTCACTGTCTCAGATCCTGCCTATTTTTGCCAAGAATCACATAGATGACTAAGTGCTAGTAAGTATCATTAGCTGCAATAATGCTAGAGAAGTTTGATCTCTTAGAAACTGGCTGACGTTTTATTACACAGTGAACATTCACTTTATTTTTTAAAAATTTTATTCTTCAATAGTATGACACTTTGTATTATTTTCATAGATTCTTTTTTCATTGAAGTAGAATTGTTTACAATGTTCTGTTAGTTTCTGGTGTAGAGCAAAATGATTCAGTTTATATATATGTCTATAAAATATAGTTATGCATATATTATTTTTCAGAGTCTTCCATTATTTTATGACAAGAGATTGAGTATACTTCCCCATATTATACTGTAGGACCTTGTTGTTTATTTTATATAGCATAGTGTACACCTGCTAGTCTCAAAATCTTAATTTATCCCTCTCCACCACTCCCCGCCCTGGCCATTTCCCCTTTGGTAACCATTTTTTCCTGTGTCTGTGCATTTGTTTCTGTTTTGGATGTAAGTTAATTAGCATCATTTTTTTAGATTCCTCATATAAGTGATATCATATATTTGTCTTTCTCTAACTTACTTCACTTAGTATGATAATCTTTAGGTCCATCCATGTTGCCGCAAATGGCATTGTTTCATTCTTTTTATAGCCAATCAATTAAGATTCTGTTGATTGCTTAAGGTTGCTTCCATGTCTTGGCTATAGTATATAGTGTTGCTATGAATCTAGGGTGCATGTATGTTTTTGAATTATAGTTTTGTCTAGATATATGCCTTGGAGTGGGATTTCTGGAGCATATGGCAGTTCTCCTTTTAGATTTTTTAAGGAACTCCCATACTGTTTTCCATAGTAACTGCACCAATCTGAATTCCCCCAACAGTGCAGAAGTGTTCTCTTTCCCTTTCCCTCTTTAGCATCTGTTCGTAGAGGTGTGAGGGGACACCTCATTGCAATTTCAATTTGTATTTCTCTGAGAATTAGAAATGTTGAGCATCTTTTTACGTGCCTATTGGCCATCTGTATGTCTTCCTTGGAGAAATGTTTCTTTAGATATTCTATCCATTTTTTGTTTGGATTGTTGCTGTTGGTGTTGTTGTTGTTTTAATTGAGCTATATGAACTTTTGAAGCCATGAAATTAAAAGACACTTACTCCTTGGAAGGAAAGTTACAACCAACCTAGATAGCATATTAAAACGCAGAGAAATTACTTTGCCAACAAAAGTTCATCTAGTCAAGGCTATAGTTTTTCCAGTGGTCATATATGGGTGTGAGAGTTGGACTGTGAAGAAGGCTGAGTGCCGAAGAATTGATGCTTTTGAACTGTGGTGTTGGAGAAGACTCTTGAGAGTCCCTTGGACTGCAAGAAGATCCAACCAGTCCATTCTAAAGGAGATCAGTCCTAGGTGTTCTTTGGAAGGACTGATGCTAAAGCTGAAATGCCAGTACTTTGGCCACCTGATGCGAAGAGTTGACTCAATGGAAAAGACTCTGATGCTGAGAGGGATTGGGGGCAGGAGGAGAAGGGGATGCAGAGGATCAGATGGCTGGATGGCATCACCGACTCAATGGACATGAGTTTAAGTGAACTCTTGGAGTTGGGGATGGACTGGAGGCCGGACATGCTGTGATTCATGGCGTCACAAAGAGTTGGACATGACTGAGCGACTGAACTGAACTGATATGAGCTTTTTGTATCTTTTGGAAATTTAGCCCTTGCCAATTGTATCATGTGCATCTTTATATTTTAGTAGTTTCAAAAAGATTCCTTTTGATAAATGTCCAAATTATAAATAAATACAATTTTTATTTATATATATTAAGCTAGTGATACAATTTCTTATTAACTCCATTGTCATTTATGCTAACTTTTTTTATATATTGAGTGTCAGTTCTCCATAGTTTCAGGAGTTATTCCTCAACACCAAACTGTCTCATGTTCAAACTCATAATTTCCAATATCCTAATGAGAATCAGCATTAAATTCACAAGTTCACAAGCTCAATATTAACAATCCTTTCACTACCATAGATTTGGTTTTTGTCCTCTAAAACCAAGACAGTGGTAGCTGCAGAAAAAAAAAAAAAAAATCACAGGAAGCATTGTTTCAATTGTTATGCCGGCCTTATTTCACTTGCCAAATTAAAGTATTTTATTTTGCTATACGTGCTTCTTTTCACACGGTCTTAATTGTATTACCACATAAATGACAGTATCAAAATGATTCTTGCTTTTGAAACTTGTCAGTTTGAAGCAACTGCCAATAACTCCTTTCTCAGAAATTATGAGTTTCATCTTAAAATTTATCCTGCACAATTTTTGACAAAGTGTGTATTTCCTTGCTTTTCATTTATTGGTTTGGATATACTACTTTCTCATTAATTAATTTATCTGCTTCTCCCCAATTTTCTCACATAAATTCCCTCAAGATTCCACTATAAGCCCTCTTACCTCAAATAAAGAAGTGATTTTGCTAGTTAAGCAAACAAATATTTATTTACAATTCTCCCTTTTTAAATTTGAGTCTACATCCTTTTCTCTTATCATCTGTCTCTCTTAGCATCTTAGATCTTCCTTTTCTGAGCCTGTGTTAAAATTATAGTAGAAATTAATTATAATCCCTGCCCTCAAGCAATTTATGGCTTAATAAGGGATAACCACTGATCACATAATCTCATAGATACATGAAAAGCAATAAATCAGTTCAGTCCCTCAGTCATGTCTGACTCTTTGCGATCCTGTGAATCGCAGCACTCCAGGCCTCCCTGTTCATTACCATCTCTCAGAGTTGACTCAGACTCACGTCCATTGAGTCCATGATGCCATCCAGCCATCTCACCCTCGGTTGTCCCCTTCTCCTCCTGCCCTCAATCCGTCCCAGCATCAAAGTCCTTTCCAATGTGTCAGATCTTCGCATGAGGTGGCCAAAGTACTGGAGCTTCAGCTTTAGCACCATTCCTTCCAAAGAAATCCCAGGGCTGATCTCCTTTAGAATGAACTGGTTGGATCTCCTTGCAGTCCAAGGGACTCTCAAGAGCCATCTCCAACACCACAGTTCAAAAGCATCAATTCTTTGGTGCTCGGCCTTCTTCACAGTCCAACTCTCACATCCATACATGACCACTGGAAAACCATAGCCTTGACTAGATGACCTTGGTTGGCAAAGTAATGTCTCTGCTTTTCAATATACTATCTAGGTTGGTCACAACTTTTCTTCCAAGGACTAAGCGTCTTTTAATTTCATGGCTGCAGTCACGATCCACAGTGATTTTGGAGCCCCCCAAAATAAAGTCTGACACGGTTTCCACTGTTTCCCCATCTTTTTTCCATGAAGTGATGGGACTGGATGCCGTTTTCTAAATGTTGAGCTTGAAGTCAATTTTTTCACTCTCCTCTTTCACTTTCATCAAGAGGCTTCTTAGCTCCTCTTCACTTTCTGCCATAAGGGTGGTGTCATCTACATGTCTGAGGTTATTGATATTTCTCCTGGCAATCTTGATTCCAGCTTGTGTTTCTTCCAGTCCAGGTTTTCTCATGATGTATTCTGCATATAAGTTAAATAAGCAGGGTGACAATATACAGCCTTGATGTACTCCTTTTCCTATTTGGAACCAGTCTGTTGTTCCATGTCCAGTTCTAACTGTTGCTTCCTGACCAAGTAATGTCTCTGCTTTTCAATATACTATCTAGGTTGGTCACAACTTTTCTTCCAAGGACTAAGCGTCTTTTAATTTCATGGCTGCAGTCACGATCCACAGTGATTTTGGAGCCCCCCAAAATAAAGTCTGACACGGTTTCCACTGTTTCCCCATCTTTTTTCCATGAAGTGATGGGACTGGATGCCGTTTTCTAAATGTTGAGCTTGAAGTCAATTTTTTCACTCTCCTCTTTCACTTTCATCAAGAGGCTTCTTAGCTCCTCTTCACTTTCTGCCATAAGGGTGGTGTCATCTACATGTCTGAGGTTATTGATATTTCTCCTGGCAATCTTGATTCCAGCTTGTGTTTCTTCCAGTCCAGGTTTTCTCATGATGTATTCTGCATATAAGTTAAATAAGCAGGGTGACAATATACAGCCTTGATGTACTCCTTTTCCTATTTGGAACCAGTCTGTTGTTCCATGTCCAGTTCTAACTGTTGCTTCCTGACCTGCATACAGATTTCTCAGGAGGCAGGCCAGGTGGTCTGGTATTCCCATCTCTTTCAGAATTTTCCACAGTCTCTTGTGATCCACACAGTCAAAGGCTTTGGCATAGTCAATAAAGCAGAAGGAGATGTTTTTCTGGAACTCTCTTGCTTTGTCCATGATCCAGAAGATATTGGCAATTTGATCTCTGGTTCCTCTACCTTTTCTAAAACCAGCTTGAACATCCGGGAGTTCACAGTTCACGTATTTCTGAAGCCTGGCTTGCAGAATTTTCAGCATTACTTTACTAGCGTGTGAGATGAGTGCAACTGTGCGATAGTTTGAGCATTCTTTGACATTGCCTTTCTTTGGAATTGGAATGAAAACTGATCTTTTCTAGTCCTGTGGCCACTGCTGAGGTTTCCAAATTTGCTGGCATATTGAGTGCAGCACTTTCACAGCATCATTATTCAAGATTTAAAACAGCTCCACTGGAATTCCATCTTGTCCACTAGTTTTTTTCATAGTGGTGCTTCCTAAGACCCACTTGACTTCACATTCCAAGATATCTGGCTCTAGATGAGTGATCACATCATCATGATTATCTGGGTCTTGAAGATCTTTTTTGTACAGCTCTTCTGTGTATTCTTGCCAATTCTTCTTAATATCTTCTGCTTCTGTTAGGTCCAGACCATTTCTGTCCTTTATCGAGCACATCTTTGCATGAAATGTTCCCTTGGTATCTCTAATGTTCTTGAAGACATCTCTAGTCTTTCCCATTCTGTTGTTTTCCTCTATTTCTTTGTGTTCACTGAAGAAGGCTTTCTTATCTCTTCTTGCTATTCTTTGGAACTCTGCATTCTGATGCTTATATCTTTCCTTTTCTCCTTTGCTTTTCGCCTCTCTTCTTTTCACAGCTATTTGTAAGGCCTCCCCAGACAGCCATTTTGCTTTTTTGCATTTCTTTTCCATGGGGATGGTCTTGATCCATCTCTCCCTTACAATGTCATGAACCTCATTCCATAATTCATCAGGCACTGTATGTATCAAATCTAGGCCATTAAATCTATTTCTCACTTCCACTATATACTCATAAGGGATTTTGTTTAGGTCATACCTGAATGGTCTAGCTGTTTTCCCTACTTTCTTCAATTTAAGTTTGAATTTGGTAATAAGGAGTTCATGATTTGAGCCACAGTCAGCTCCTGGTCTTGTTTTTGTTGACTGTACAGAGCTTCTCCATCTTTGGCTGCAGAGAATATAATCGATACGATTTCGGTGTTGACCATCTGGTGATGTCCATGTGTAGAGTCTTCTCTTGTGTTGTTGGAAGAGGGTGTTTGCTATGACCAGTGCATTATCTTGGCAAAACTCTATTAGTCTTTGCTCTGCTTCATTCTGCATTCCAAGGCCAAATTTGCCTGTCATTCCAGGTGTTTCCTGACTTCCTACTTTTGCATTCCAGTCCACTATAATGAAAAGGACATCTTTTTGGGGTGTTAGTTCTAAAAGATCTTGTAGGTCTTCATAAAGCCTTTCAACTTCAGCTTCTTCAGTATTACTGGTTGGGGCATAGACTTGGATAACTGTGATGTTGAATGGTTTGCCTTGGAAATGAACAGAGATCATTCTGTCATTTTTGAGATTGCATCCAAGTACTGCATTTTGGACTCTTTTGTTGACCATAATGGCTACTCCATTTCTTCCGAGGGATTCTTGCCCACAGTAGTAGATATAATGGATCTGAGTTAAATTCACCCATTCCAGTCCATTTTAATTCACTGATTCCTAGAATGTCGACGTTCACCCTTGCCATCTTTTGTTTGACCACTTCCAATTTGCCTTGATTCATGGACCTGACATTCCAGGTTCCTATGCAATATTGCTCTTTATAGCATTGGATCTTTCTTCTATCACCAGTCATATGCACAACTGGGTATTGTTTCTGCTTCATTCTCTCTGGTGTTATTTCTCCACTGATCTCCAGTAGTATATTGGGCACCTAATGACCTGGGGAGTCCTCTTTTGTTACCCTATCATTTTGCCTTTTCATACCATTCATGAGGTTCTCAAGGCAAGAATAATAAAGTGGCTTGCCATTCCCGAAGGGGCCACATTCTGTCAGACCTCTCCACCATGACCCAACCATCTTGGGTTGCCCTGCAGGCATGGTTTGGTTTTATTGAGTTAGACAAGGCTGTGGTTCTAGTGTGATTAGATTGACTAGTTTTTTTGTGAGTATGGTTTCAGTGTGTCTGCCCTCTGATGCCCTCTTGAAACATCTACCATCTTACTTGGGTTTCTCTTACCTTGGGTGTGGGTTATCTCTTCACGGCTGCTCCAGCAAAGCACAGCCACTGCTCCTTACCTTGAATGAGGGTTATCTCCTTGCCGCCGCCGTTCCTGACCTTCAATGTGGGATAGCTCCTCTAGGCCCTCCTGCGCCTGCGCAGCCACTGCTCCTCAGGCGGCTCCTCAGGTGGCTGGGGCTCCAGGTGGCTCCTCAGGGTCACCGCCCCTAGCCTCTGGAGAGATGGCTCTTCCCAGCTGCTGCTCCTGGCTTCAGACGCAGGATGTCTCCTCCCGGCTGCCCCTGGTATCAAACTACATCAAAACTTAGAGGAGTAAAACTACAACCATTCCATTAAGCTCACAAACTCCGTGGGTCAGGAACAAGGTACAGAGAAGCTAGCTGAGGGTGACTTGCTAAGGCGGCTCCTCAGGTGGCTGGGGCTCCAGGTGGCTCCTCAGGGTCACCGCCCCTAGCCTCTGGAGAGATGGCTCTTCCCAGCTGCTGCTCCTGGCTTCAGACGCAGGATGTCTCCTCCCGGCTGCCCCTGGTATCAAACTACATCAAAACTTAGAGGAGTAAAACTACAACCATTCCATTAAGCTCACAAACTCCGTGGGTCAGGAACAAGGTACAGAGAAGCTAGCTGAGGGTGACTTGCTGAGTTGAAGTGCTAAGATCATCTGGAGGTTTCTTCATCAACACCTTGTATGGGGTTACTTTAGGGCTGGGCACAGCTGAGATGCTGAACTGAACAACTATATATGGACTTTCTCTATGGGTTTGCCTCCCTTATAGGATGGCAGATTTATGTTAGTTGGACTTCTTACATGGTAACTTAAGGCTCCAAGTATGCCTGTTCCAAGAAAACAAGAATGAAGCTGTAGGGTTCTTTATGACATGCTCTTGGAAGTAAAGTGGCTTCACTTCTGTCCACTCCATACATGAAATTCGAGGCAGAAGAACAAAAATTCACACCTCTTAATGGAATGAGCATAAAACAGTTTGAAGCCTTGTCTTAACACTTCCACAATTGTCAAATGTAATATTAATTGAATTAAGGAAGTTAACATGTTGAGAACAGGGTATATTGGGTGATACTGGAAGACCTTTATGATGTAATGATGTCCTGTATTTCTTCTTGGTGTAGGATTTTTGTTTATTTAGCTGTTCTTTTTAAAACAGTCTTCCTACAAATTTAGAATTACATTATTCTTTTAAAAAATCAATGCTTTTATTTGATTTTCTTTGATTATAAGTTTGTTTTCTTTCTTAATTTTTTAATTTAATACT
>SJYC01092275.1:38-10624 GCA_006408675.1 Madoqua kirkii | reverse complement strand
CCCCAGTCCTCAAGTAAAAGCTGCACACAGCGACTTTCTTTCAAAGAATACAGCATGTAAAGGGAAAATAAAAAAGATTATTTCAAAGTAGAGAAGCTGACAAACACTACATCAAGCTATGCGATCAAGGTTAACATCAACAGTGATAAATCACATTTATATATTACACCATTAATATGAAATGATAAAGATAGAACTTTTACCTTAGTGGTCTTCCTTCCAATCTAGTTATGAGAAAAACATCAGACAAATCCCAGTTGAGGGCATTCTACTAAATACCTCACTCGTATTCTTCAGAACTATCAAGGTCAGCAAAAGCAAGAAAAGTCTGAATAAATGTCACAGCCAAGAAGAGCATAAAGACACAAGACAACTAAACGTAATGATATCCTGGATAGAATTATGGAACCATAAAAGGTCAGCAAGGGAAACTGTAGAACTTATGGACTTGTTAATTATAACGCATTACTATTCACTAATCATGACTGGTGCACCATACTCATGTAAGTAGTTAGCAAGGGAAAGAGGATATGGAATATATAGGACTCAGCATTATCTTTGCAAATATTTTCTGAGTCTAAAACTGTCCTAAAATTTTAAAGTTAACTTTAAAATGTCATACAAGAGAAACTAAACAGTGCTGGTTTCTTTTCCAACTCTTGCACGATTAAGTCCTAGTTTTAAAGGCAAAAGACTCATTATTTCCTTGTATTCCTAAAAACTCCTCCACCTGCCACCACTATTTTTTACTTTGTTCACCTGGTCCTTCCTTTACTCATATATTCTTTGCCACACATCTGTGGTACAATTCTATTACAGGTGACCTGATTTTCAATGTGCTTTCAAAACAGCCAATGCAGACAGATTAGTATTAGATTCTCCTGAAAGAGCTGCAGTGTGGTGTCCTGAGATTGAATTGGAAGCAATCACCAAAGCCTTTAGGTGAACAAGAGAAAAAAGGAAAGAAAAGGATATAGCATACTTCTAGCTTCTGAAGCTATGAGGAAATCAGGCACAGAATTCCAATGCCTGTCTTCCTTATATCCTTAGAAACTAGAGAAGAGTAATCTTTAACAATCTAGAGAAAATTATTTCAACACTAGAGAAAACACTTATTTAATTAGAAAAGAGCAATTAAAACACTAGATAAAGATACTTTTCATAATTTTAGAGTTTACTTGCTTTGACAAAATAAGCAATGTTACTTATCTTACATGTTGCCAGTCAGAAAAAGTTTTAAAATAATGGTTCACATTTGCTTCTATATAAAGGCACTATTCAATAGCTGCAAATTAAAAAAAAAACTTTGTAATATTTCATTATCATTTCTTAGATTTCACTACTTCCATAAAATAATGACAGCACAATGATGTCAGCAGCCCAGAATTCATTGTTGAGCTTCAGTAGAAGCTGGATATAAGGAAGTTAGGTGTTTACGACTGCAGAGGGAGTTCCCCCAGAGAAGGGGCCAATCACACCAACTCTAATTTCTGTGGCTGAGCAATAATGGGTATGAAGATTCAGGGGCCAAATGAGGAACATTTAAAGCAGGGAACAGGAGAGCTTCCTGGTACACAGGTGCCTTCTTTTTGGCTACTCTGTGCAAAAGACTCGTGGATTTGAAAACTGTATTTCCTAGTGTTGTTAATTGGTAGTTAAATGAAATATCAGATGGTGACTGCAGCCATGAAATTAAAAGACACTTACTGCTTGGAAGAAAAGTTATGACCAACCTAGATAGTATATTTAAAAGCAGAGACATTACTTTGCCGTCTAAGGTCCATCTAGTTAAGGCTATGGTTTTTCCTGTGGTCATGTATGGATGTGAGAGTTGGACTGTGAAGAAGGCTAAGCACCAAAGAATTGATGCTTTTGAACTGTGGTGTTGGAGAAGACTCTTGAGAGTCCCTTGGACTGAGTTAAGGCTATGGTTTTTCCTGTGGTCATGTATGGATGTGAGAGTTGGACTGTGAAGAAGGCTAAGCACCAAAGAATTGATGCTTTTGAACTGTGGTGTTGGAGAAGACTCTTGAGAGTCCCTTGGACTGCAAGGACACCCAACCAGTCCATTCTGAAGGAGATCAGCCCTGGGATTTCTTTGGAAAGAATGATGCTGAAGCTGAAACTCTAGTACTTTGGTCACCTCATGAGAAGAGTTGACTCATTGGAAAAGACTCTGATACAGGGAGGGATTGGGGGCAGGAGGAGAAGGGGATGACAGAGGATGAGATGGCTGGATGGCATCATTGACTTGATGGACATCAGTCTGAGTGAATTCCGAGAGATGGTAATGAACAGGGAGGCCTGGCGTGCTGCGATTCATGGGGTCTCAAAGAGTCGGACACGACTAAGCGACTGAACTGAACTGAACTGAACTAACTTATATTATGACAATATGAACACCAAAATACCCACTATGTGAAGTTTGTTTAAAGTAAAAGGAAAACAAAATGAAATTTTAGAAACTCAACAGACAAAATATTTTTATATAAAATGCATTGCAATTATATCTTTTTGAAACATATTTTGGATTAAAAAGAGATGTGCATAAGAGCAAGTTTAACATATTTTGTGATCTACTTACATAATGTTTTTATATGTGCACCTCTCCATCTCTAGTTATGGTCCCTTTCCTAATGGGAAGTAAACACCTAGTTATTTTACTTAAATAAAAACTATTTAACAAATTTTTCAAAACATGATTTGAAACAAACACTAAATAACATACCATTGAATGAAATTTCCAAATTTTCTTATAGTTTGAAAGGAAATTCAAGTTTTAAAAAGAGATATCATAATATTTAAATAATTTTTACGACTTATCAAATTTTATAAAGTTCCCAGAAAATGTACCTTTTGTTATAATCTTATTTGTGTCTGATCAATACTAACCATTGATTATCTGAATTGCTCTGTTCATTTATTTTGTCTGCTTTGGTGGCCTCAAGACATACTTCCCAAGAAACTCTGTTTAACCTTTCTTTCATTCTTTCTTAATATGAGATTACAGTTTCCCTGGTGGTTCAGATAGTAAACAATCCACTTACAATGCAGGAGATTCAGGTTCAAAACCTGAGTCAAGAAGATATCCTGGAGAAAGGAACAGCAACCCACTCCAGTATTCTTGCTTGGAGAATTCCATAGACAGAGGAGCTATATTACCTGGGGTTACAAAGGGTTGATTATGACTAAGCAACAAACACCCACACACAATATGGGATTACTAGAATATTTCTATATGTTAAATAAACTTTTGACAACTATTGTTCATAATAGTTATTTTCATTCTCTCACTTCACTTATAAAATGATCTTGCTTGCAGAGATTTATGTGAACTGTGTATTTTGAAAGCATATTTGGCTTTAATCATGGCCAACTCTGTTGCTGTGAACATCACTAGAATTCTGAATTTTAGCGACCTCATCATAAATCCTTATATCTGTTACACATCCAGTGACAGTTCTAAACATAAAGACCTATTCAAAAGGAAAGAATCATGAATCTAGTTCTCTACATTCAATGTATACATCAACTTAGGATCACAATGCTCCGGCCTATTCAGAATTATTACTTTCATAAATTTATAGAAGTTCCTACTTAGATTTAGAGACAATCCGAAAGGCATTTATTTTCTAAACATTTTACAGTAATTATAATATTCTTTTCATGAGAGACTTCAAATGAAACATGTTTTTTCCTGAGCCACAACTTACTAGTTTAAAGCAATATTAGCCATTTTCCTCAACTTTTGGTCACATACTGTAAAATCCAAATGTTTTACTTTATCTAACTTATCTAAAGTTATTCCTTATGACCCTCATGAGGAAGGTGGTCAAATAAACTATCATCCATTCCAGGATCTAAAAATAATTTAAAACATGTAATAATTTATATATTTTTCAGAATTTCTTTAGCCTTAATTTAAAATGATTATTTCAATAAATAGTAAGACGAAACTCATCATAGACAGTATATCTACTTGTTCTTGTTCAGTTGTTAAGTCATGTCTGACTCTTTGTGAACTCATGGACAGTAACATGCCAGGCTCCTCTGTCCTCCATTATCTCCTAAAGTTTGCTCAAATTCATGTCCATTGAGTCAGTGATGGATCTAACCATCTCATCTTCTGCTTCCCACTTCTTCTTTTGCCTTTAATCTTTCCTAGCATCAGTCTTTTCCAATGAGTTGGCTCTTCACATCAAATGGCCAAGGTGTTAGGGCTTCAGCTTCAGCAGCAGTCATTCCAGTGAATATTCAGGGTTGATTTCCTCTAAGGTTGAGTATTTTGACCTCCTTGCAGCTCAAGAGACTCTCAAGTTTTCTCCAGCACTACAATTTGAAAGCATCAATTCTTTGGTGCTCAGTCTTCTTTATGGTCCTACTTCATGATGTCTCTGCTTTTTAAAACTGTGGATATCTACTTAGAATTCTGAATATTTCCCTAAAATAAGTGGGACAAAATTGTAAATCTTCTCAATTTTTTCCAGTCTAAGAGAAAGAATAAATTTAACCTATCTTAAAAAGTGTCTTCTAAATACAGTTATACAAAGCCAGGGTTACTTCTTCTCCCCAACTAACTCTCATTCTTCAATTTAGAGCAGAAACATTTGTCGACAAAAGTCCATCTAGTCAAAGCTATGGCTTTTCCAGTAGTCCTGTACAGATGAGAGAGTTGGACCATAAAGAAGGCTGAGCACTGAAGAACTGATGCTTTTGAACTGTGGTGTTGAAGAAAACTCTTGAGAGTCTCTTGGATAGCAAGGAGATCGAACAAGTCAACTCTATAGGAAATCAACCTTTAATACTCATTGGAAGGACTGATACTGAAGCTGAAACTCCAATACTTTGGCCACCTGATGCAAAGAGATGACTCACTGGAAAAGACCCTGATGCTTGGAAAGATCACAGGCAGGAGGAGAATAGGATGACAGAGGATGAGATGGTTCAATGGCATCAACAACTCAGTGGAAATGAATTTAAGCAGACTCTGGGAAATAGTGAAGAACAGGGAAGACTGATGTTGCAGTCCATGGGGTTGCAAAGCATTAGACACAACTGAGCAACTGAACAATATCAATGCATTTAGTTGATATAAGTGTATTGTTGAGATACATTTAACCTTTGCAATTATCGAAAAGTATTAAAACTCAATGCTTTAGGACTATCTATTTATATTATTATGATTAAAAACTCCCAACTGATTTTGAGAAAAACATACATCAACAAAATTATAATAACTCACATATATGACCCTTAGGTTGACCCAGGATATACTCAGCAAAATTTACTTTTAAAAAATCTAATTAATTATGGGCAACAAAGAGAAAATACCCAAATTGCTTTCAATCACTTTGTGTGGTTTCCACATTGGTATCACTATCAATATTGTCATTCATTGCTGCTGCTGCTGCTAAGTTGCTTCAGTTGTGTTTGACTCTGTGCGACCCCATAGATGGCAACCCAACAGGCTCCCCCGTCCCTGGGATTCTCCAGGCAAGAATACTGGAGTGGGTTGCCATTCCCTTCTCCAATGCATGAAAGAAAAAAGTCGAAGTGAAGTCGCTCAGTCGTGTCCAATTCTTAGCGATTTCATGGACTGCAGTCCACCAGGCTCCTCCATCCATGCGATTTTCCAGGCAAGAGTGCTGGAGTGGGGTGCCATTGCCTTCTCCTTGTAGTTCATTAGTAGTTATGTAAATAGAAATAAAAATTCTACACATTTATATTTTATAGTTTGGGGAATTTAAAATTTAAAGGAAAAATGTGAAAATCTGTACAAGTCCCATATATGCCTTATCTAGTCTCATCTATTATTAACATTTCACATTACTGTAGCATGTTTGTTAGGATTGTGTAACTGTTTCATACATTATGATTAACTGACGCTTATGTTTTTTTCAGATTTCCTCAGTTTTTCCTTGATGTGCTTTTTCTTTCTTTCTTTCTTTCTTTTTTTCTGTTTCAAAATCCTACTCAGGATGCCATGTCATAATTAGTTCTCATGTCTTCCTAGGCTTTTCTTGGCTGTGGTATTTTCTCAGACTTTCCTTATTTTGGATGACCTTGACAATTTTGTGGCCTACTGGTTATGCATTTTGTAGAGTATCTTTTGACTGGAATTTGTCTAATGTTTTTCTCATAATTAGTCTGGGGGTTCTGGGTTTCTGTAAGGAAGCTCATCACTAAATCCAAGTTTACTTAGTTTTTCTTATGTACTTCTTCAAGAGGTTTTCTAGTTTTGAATATTATAATCCATTTTATTTTTATATAATGTATATTTGTACAGATGTCCAATTATTCTAGCATCATTTGTTGAAAACACTATCCTTTCTGCACTGAATCGCCTTTGCTTCTTTGTCTGAGATCATTTGACTGTACTTGTGGATAACTACTTTTGGGCTCTCTACTCTGTTATTCTGATCTATGTCTAGTCTGTTACCAATAACTTGCTGCCTTGATTACTACAATTTTATAAGTTTTGAAAATAGGTGGTGTGCGCCCTCGAACTAGGTTCTTCTTTACTATTGTGCAGAGTATTCTATATTGTTCGCCTCTTCATATAAAACTTAAAATCCATTTGGTACTATCTATAAATATTCTGACAATCTATGTTTTCAATGACTGTTTTTATACAATTCATGTTTAAAGCAATTTTAATATAGTTTCATTAATATTTGTATTTGTCAGCTTTCTCCAGAGAAATAAAATCTCTGAGACAGAGAAAAGAGAGAGAGAAAAGGAATTGGTTTAAGAAAATATGGAAGCTGACAAGTCCCAAATTCTGCAGGATTAGTCAGCAAACTGTAAATCCTATGGCTTATTCCTAGTCTGATGACCAGCGGTCTTGAGATCCAGGAAGTGTTGATGCTTCACTTTGAGGACAAAGGCAGGAAGAATTTTCTCCTGACTCAAATGAGAGTCCTCTTATTTGATTTATGCAAGTCTTCAACTGATTGGATGAAGCTAACCCACATCAGTGAGGGCAATCTGCTTCACTTAGGCAACAGAGTCAAATGTTAATCTCTTCCAGAAAAACCCTCATAGATACACCAAGAATAATATTTGGCCAAGTATCTTGCTGTGGTCCATGGGGTCAAAAAGAGTCGGACACGACTTAGCAACTGAAGAGCAAGTCTCTTGGCATCCTGTGACCCATTAGTGTTGACACAAAAATTGGCCATCACAACATCTATGATCTCTGTGCCTGTTTTCAATTTTTTGTACTGTTCTTCTCCCCACGTCTCACTCATATTTTGCGTTCTCTGGATTTTCACTAAGCGTGTCTTATGATTCTATTTTCTTTTATTTTATTCCAAACTTAAAAACTCTACTCATTGCTCTAGAGTGTGCTATATTTATTCATTTATAACTAGTCTAAGTCTACTTTCAAAAAACGTCTTATTTCAGGTAGCGTGAAAGTGCTGTATGACAGTACCCCCAATCAGGCCGTCTGATCATCATGATATTGTTGTCATTAATTTACATTATTCATATGCTATAATCACTTAATATATTATCATTGCTATTATTTTAAACACATATTTTGATCTATTAAAATGTGAAAAAATTAATTATCCTACCATATTTATTCTTCCCTGAATGCTTTTATTTTCTCCATGTGGATCTGAGCTTCTGATTGACATAATTTTCCTTCTCCCTAAAAAAATAATTTAAAAAAAATTCTTGTACAAATCAATGAAGGGAAAACACTGTCTCATACCATACACAAAAATAAACTCAAAATGGCTTAAAACAAATGTGACATGACATCATAAATCTCCTCGAGACTACAGGCAAAATATTCTCTGATATAAATCATACCAGTTCTTTGTTAGGCCAGTTTTCCAAGGCAATAAAGATAAAAGCAAAAGTAAACAAATGGGACCTAGTCAAACTTACAAGTTTTTATACAGCAGAGAAAACCATAAACAGAATGAAAAGACAACATATAGACTGGGAAAAATATTTGCAAACAATGTGACCAACAAGGGTTTAATTTATAAAATATAAAAACAACTTATATAACTTAACAAAAAAACAAGCTAATCAAAAAATGGACAGAAGACCCAAGCAGATATTTCTCCAAAGAAGACAGGTAGATGGCTGAAAAGCACATGAAAAGGTGCTCAATATTACTAATCAGAAGAGAAATGCAAATCAAAACTATGAAGTATTATTTCACACAAGTCAGAATGGTCATCATCAAGAAGTCTACAAATAATAAGGACATGGAGAAAAAAGAACCTTCCTTTCATCTTGTTGGTGAGAATGTAAATTGGTACAGCCACTATGGAAAACAGTATGGAAGTTTCTTAAAATATTAAAAAGAGTTACCAGTTTATCCCCTCACTCCCATTCTTGGTCATGCATGTGAAGAAAATTCTAGTTTGAAAAGACATGCACACCTCAATGATCATAGCAGTACTATCTGCAATAGCCAAGACATGGAAGCAACCTAAATACCTAAACGTTCACTGACAGATGAATGGATAAAGAACACACACACACACACAACTGTATCAACTTTCTGTACACCAGAAACTAACACAAAGTTGTAAATTAATTGTTCTTCAATCTTAAAAGTAAATAAATAGATACATAAAATATAATTTTTAAAAATTTGCAAGGAAGGTCTACCAGTGGTGAATTCTATTCTATAATTTTTGTTATCTATAAGAATCCAGTTCACTTTTGAAGAGTAATTTTTCTGGATATAGAATTCAAGGTTTTTGTTACTGTTTTTTCTCAGTGTTTCAGATATTTCACTCTAATCTCTTCTTGTGTGCATGATTTCAGGAAATAATTGTATATTTTCAAAATTTCTCTGCCATTACTTCTTTAAAATATTTCTTCTGATGTTTCTTTATTTTGGAATCCAGGTTATACGTGTGTTGTATCATTTGAAATTATTCCCAAACTCTTGGATGTTCTCTTTTGTGTCTGTTTGTTTTGTTTTGTTTTGTTTTGTTTTCGCTCTCTCTTTTTTTATCTTTATATTGCAGTTTGGGAAGCTTTTATTTTTAAGCTTACTTTTATTTTTTCTTTCATCTGTGTTCAATCTATGGGGAGCTAATCAAAGTCATTCTTTATTTCTCTTTTAGAGTTTTTAATTTCTAACATTTCCTTTTGATTGTTTCTTAGTATTTCCATCTCTTTGCTTATATTATCAATCTGTTCTTTCATGTCGTCTACTTTTCCATTAGAGCCATCAACATACCAATTATAGCTGCTTTACATTCACTCTGAAAATTCCTAATTCTGATTCATGCCTGAGTTTGGAACTAAAGCTTGCTTTGTTTCTTCAGATTGTGTTTTGTTTTCCCTTTTAGCTAATCAAAGTCATTCTTTATTTCTCTTTTAGAGTTTTTAATTTCTAACATTTCCTTTTGATTGTTTCTTAGTATTTCCATCTCTTTGCTTATATTATCAATCTGTTCTTTCATGTCGTCTACTTTTCCATTAGAGCCATCAACATACCAATTATAGCTGCTTTACATTCACTCTGAAAATTCCTAATTCTGATTCATGCCTGAGTTTGGAACTAAAGCTTGCTTTGTTTCTTCAGATTGTGTTTTGTTTTCCCTTTAGCATGCCTTATTAGTTTTATTTATATAAGAATGTGATTTTTAGGGACAATAGATATCTATATAATTAGCTTTTAGTTGTAATCTGACTAGGATCTAGGGTGTTTTAATGTTTTGCTGTAGCTATGGATGTTAGAGGTAAGTTTCCCTACTTTCCTTGTTTTCATCTCCTCTCTTAATTTTTGACTTCCTTGAGAATTCTGCAAATACTGTGTCTCATAACTCTTTTAACTATAATCCATCATTGTACTGCAGTCTTATCATGTGGTTGTTAGGTGTTTGGAATGTAAAGTATCTTAGAATGTTATGACCCAGGCTCAGTTAAGTAGGTCTGTGTCCCTGGATGGGACCTAAACTATGGTATTCTATTTCCCTTTCTTTAGGTGAGACAAGAGACTAGAGTGGGGTTGGGATTTGGTACCAGCACTTCCTGCAGGAGAAACAGATGTCTGATAGACTTTTCCCTCTAGAGTAGACCTCTGCTGTGGAGAACAGTATGGGCTTATGTCCATATTGTCACTCTCCTATCCCTTTGGCAGAACCAAAAGGGATTTTTGAGACTCCTCACTATGAGAATCTGGTGTGGTTACTGAAGATAAAAGTCACAAAAATGGAGGAGCACTTCTAAGACTGAAGCCCTGTTTTTCACTCTCAGGCTAGTTCACATCCTTCAGAAATTCATCAAAATCATTATGTTTATATTAATAGCTCCAGTTTATATTAATAGTTCCAGCATTTTCTATTTCAGGTAAGTAAGCCCCTGCTCCAACTTTATTTGGCAATCTCTCTATATTTTAATGAGACAGCTTTTTCTGAGACTTCAGTTCTCTAATTAGGCCAAGTAAAAATGATTTATACTTTTTTCAGCTATTTTCTTATAAGTATGGAGGTGACAGTTTCTAAACTCTTTATATGTTAGAGCTGAAAGTACAGCTCCTATTTTAATTGACAATATTGTAAAATTTCTGGATATAATTAGGAAGTCTATGAACACTCAAGTAG
>SJYC01092271.1:0-12608 GCA_006408675.1 Madoqua kirkii | reverse complement strand
GCCCCACCCCCGCTCCAGAGCACCTGCGCTCTCCCCACAGGCGCGTGCTGGACTACTGTGATGTGAGACCGCCGATACAGCAGCTTCAATAAACCCAGCTTACCATCTCTCTCTTGTGGGTGGTCTGTGTGTTAACCTCTCTGGGGCCAAGGTGTGGCCACCCCGTGGAGCTGGGCAGCCAGGGTCCTTTGATCTGAGGGCTCTGTGGCTGGAGAGGGCTCACCCCCCACACCAAGCCCACGCTCTGGCTCAGGCGGAAGAGGGACAATGAGGGGGGAGGGAAGACACACATTAGACCCTCAAAGGGAAACTCCTCCAAGATACCCAGACCACTTTTCCTTAAACCTCATTGACCGGAGCCCAGTCACATGACCGGAAGAGCTGCAAGAGAAGCGGAGCAGTCTGGTGTCAGCGAATAGCTCCTGTTGTTATAGCAAAGGCGAATGGCCATTGTGTCCACTGATGACCGGGTCCGGTACGTTCATTTACCCCCAGCGCTAGCCTGTGATGAACACACGAGTGAAAAAAATTTACTCCTCAATTTTGTATCTCTATCCCATTGATGAGGATCTCCTGCCTTTAAGCAAGTATTTACAGTAATGAACATTTCTTGGGACTTCTTCCAGTGGTTAGAACTCCGAAATTCCAATGCAGGGGCTGTGGGTTGGATCCCTACACATATAACATCTTACACACACACACACACACACTGACATACTACTCGGTCATAAACAAAGAATGAAATTCTGCCATTTGCAACAATGTGGATGGACATGGAACGTATCAGGTTTAGTGAAATAAGTCAGAGAAAGATAAATGCTCTCTATATTATTACTTACATGTGGCATCTAAACAATAAAACAGACAAATGAATATAACAAAATAGAAACAGACTGAAGGCTTCCTGGTGGCTCAGATGATAAAGAATCCACCTGTAGTGCGTGAGACCTGGGTTCAATCCCTTGGCCAGGAAGATCCCCTGGGGAAGGGAATGGCACCCCACTCCAGTGATCTTGCCTGGAGGATCCCATGGACAGAGGGGCTGGTGGGCTGCAGCCCATGGGGACACAAAGAGTTGGACATAATTTCGAGATTAACACTCACAGATGTGGAGAATAAACTAGTGGTTACTTGGGGGAGGAGGGGAGGAGGGCCCAGTGATGGGTATCTGATTAAGAGGCAAAAACCACTATGTATAAGACAAGCAACAAGGGTATATTATACAGCACAGAGAAATATAGCCATTATTTTGCAATGACTTTAATAGCTTTAAATCACACAAATAATCTACTATAAATAATAAGATATAAAATAATCTATAAAAATACTAAATCACTGTGCTGTTCACCCAAAACGAATATAAACCAACTATACTTCAGTTTTTAAAATGACCCCAGCAGAAGAATATTTCTTTCTTCTAGAATAAGTTTCTTAAGGACCATCCAGTGAGAGCATTGGTGAAGAGAAATCCATCAAAGTAAGCCAGTAGTCCTCCACATGCATGACTGACCATAAGCCCACCAGCTGGAACAGTTTCTAAACTCTGCGTATGATTCTGCTTCTGATAGAAAAACATTTCATTCACATGCAAAAGACGTCACAATGAAAAAAGATAAAGAATCATATGGGTCAGGTCTGGGCTTCCCTGGTGGCTCACATGGTGAAGAAATCTGCCTCTGATGCAGGAGACCCAGCTTTGAATTCTGTGGTGGGGAAGACTCCCCTGGAGAAGGCAATGGCAACCCACTCCAGTATTCTTGCCTGGAGAATTCCATGGACAGAGGAGCCTGGAGGGCTACAGTCCATGGGGTCGCAAAGAGTCAGACATAACTGAGTGACTAACATTTTGAGCGCATATGGGTCAGGTCTGGCCTCTTGGGATAGCTGTCTACTTCTGAGGCCATCTCCTTTTCCCCTGGTCTGAGAATAATCTCTCCTGTGCTTGAGCACGGGTGTGAGAAGATTGGAGGCCAGCGGTCCTCTCCATAGATGAGTCAGATTTCATAGCAGAATCTACAGATTTGAGGGGTTTCCTGTCTTCTCAAGGAAGGCCTTAACGGAAGTTGAGATTCCTGTCTGCCAGGAGCTGTCCTTGTTTACCTGGGAGTGCTGCCAGGAGCTCTGAAGCAAGGTGCTGCTGCTGCTGCTGCTGCTAAGTCCCTTCAGTCGTGTCCGACTCTGTGCAATCCCAGAGACGGCAGCCCACCAGGCTCCCCCATCGCTGGGATTCTCCAGCAAGAACACGGGAGTGGGTTGCCGTTCGTTGCCTTCTCCAATGCATGAAAGTGAAAAGTGAAAGTGAAGTCGCTCAGCCGTGCAGGCTATTTTTCCCAGGAGCTGTCAGACTCCTTAAAGTCCACCTGGGCTCTTTAAAGCTGTCTGGTTATAGGCTGTGCATATTCTCAACGATGTTTCCATTTATACCCCCATTAAAAGAAGAGATTCTTATTGAATTTATGCAGGTAACTACATCGCTATAAAGTAAGAATACTTGCTAAGGGTTTCCAAATTCTGGAAGGATCAGGTAGAGAGACAATATAAACGTTTCACTTCGGCTTACCAAGGTATAATTTGCCAAATTGCTGTCATAATTAAATGAGAGCAAAATGTTTCCTTATGTCTAGAAAAACAAAAGATTAAAAGCCAGCATTTCAGACAAAAAGCGGTAAAGATGGGACGCATCTTCAATCCTTCACTCGGTCCTGTGTAATGAATGCTTGTTGATCTCAAACTGCCTTAAACTTCCCTTGGCGGTTTATGAAGCCATCAGCTTCTCCGTTAGGGTTCTTCAGTTCCTTACTCAGTGCGGTGGTATGAGCTGGAGGTTATCAGAAACCTGTGATTGTCGAGAAAAGACATTTCGATGTACATGAATTAAACATGGAGTTCAACTCAGCCCCGCCAGCTACATTTCAGTGGCCAGATGTGGCCAGTGGCTGCCACACCGAACACGGTAGATAGCGAACATGTCCATGCTCCCTGGAGGGTCTCTGTCAGGACTGCTTAGATTGCTTAGGTTTTCAGAATTATCACCCTAGAGCCCCTAGCGCTTCCCTGGTGGCTCAGCTGGGAAAGAATCCGCCTGCAGTGCAGGAGATCCGATTCCTGGGTCGGGAAGATCCCCTGGAGAAGGGAAAGGCTACCCACGCCAGCATTCTGGCCTGAAGAATTCCATGGACTGTATGGTCCATGGGTCGCAAAGAGCTGGACACCACACTTTCACCATAGGCCCTAGAAAATGAGGGTTTGGGCTGGGACTGTGAGATCCTGAAAGAGCACGGTCTTATAGAGCATCTTATCAGTGGGTCTTGGGGGCAGGGTCCTCTGGGCGCTTCGATTCTCAGCTCGGCCGGTGCCCGGCCTGCAGGACACGCCCTCCGCCTGGGCCAGGTTAACCAGTCTGTTATTGCTGACATGCGGTAAGTGGTGACATTTCCCGGGCACTTCTGCCCGTCACTCATGGTGCTGAGCCCTTTACGTAGATGAGCTCAGGTAACTGTCAGCAGATCCCAGGAAACAGGAGCTAATATGACCCCAATTCATAGGGGAGAGACCCGAGGCTCATGAGAGCTGTCTTTAAAGATTACTATTTTGGTTTCTGAATGTGTATCAGGACTCTCTGGCTACTCTTTACACTTTTTCAGCCTCATGGAATTCAAATTTTCACAAAATGTATCTTTAAAGAAATAAAGTATAGCAGTTTACATTTCTGGAAAAACTGCCCTTTCAGCAGAGAGCAGCTTGGCCTTGTCTCCTGCAGGAGCTGGCAGAGAAAACTCTGTAGGTCAGAGGTGGACAGACTACGGCCGTCCAGCCCACAGCCTGTTTCTGCAAATAAGGACTTTTTGGCACAGTCACGTCTGTTTCTTATGTCAGCCTGGACTGCTTTAATGCAAGGTCCTCTAGCTGAAACAGAGACTTATTGGCCCAGAAAGGCTAAAAATCTTGCCATGAGACCCTTGAAAAGAAAGGTGACTGATCGCTGCTTCAGTGTAGCTTCAGGATTCAAAGATAAAACATTGAGCCAAAGGGTGTTCTAAGGATTGGATGTGGAAGAGCAAGAGGGAGGTGAGCATCTTGGATGTCTTCATGGATTCTGGCTTGAGCCACTGGAGGTGCCAGGTTCCAGGGTAGGAATGATTTGGGAAACACACCAGTGGGTTCATAAGGGTTCATTTAATTTAGGATGTGTTAAATTGAATTAGAGCCAAGTAAGCCTTAATGGGGAAACAGTGGAAACAGTGTCAGACTTTATTTTTTGGGCTCCAAAATCACTGCAGATGGTGATTGCAGCCATGAAATTAAAAGAGGCTTACTCCTTGGAAGAAAAGTTATGACCAACCTAGATAGTATATTCAAAAGCAGAGACATCACTTTGCTGACTAAGGTCCGTCTAGTCAAGGCTATGGTTTTTCCTGTGGTCATGTATGGATGTGAGAGTTGAACTGTGAAGAAGGCTGAGTGCCAAAGAATTGATGCTTTTGAACTGTGGTGTTGGAGAAGACTCTTGAGAGTCCCTTGGACTGCAAGGAGATCCAACCAGTCCATTCTGAAGGACATCAGCCCTGGGATTTCTTTGGAAAGAATGATGCTAAAGCTGAAACTCCAGTAGTGTGGCCACCTCATGTGAAGAGTTGACTCATTGGAAAAGACTCTGATGCTGGGAGGGATTGGGGGCAGGAGGAGAAGGGGATGACCGAGGATGAGATGGCTGGATGGCATCACTGACTCGATGGACATGAGTCTGAGTGAACTCCAGGAGATGGTGATGGACAGGGAGGCCTGGCGTGCTGCGATTCATGGGGTCGCAAAGAGTCGGACACAACTGAGCAACTGAACTGAACTGAACTGAACTGAAGCCTTAGCAAGTACAAGGAGTATGTGTTTAAATCTGCAAATATTTTTTCAAGCTGCCTTCATATACGCCCATTGCCTCCTGTCTGGGCATGTAGCGCTGCCCATGACTTCTGATTTGCAGACCAAGCTTAGAACTTGATGGTCTGTTAAGATTTTCATTCATGTACTCAAAAATATTTGACTGACACCATAAAGAAAGTCAACGTATGAATAAGCAACATCAAAGGTAATTTTAGTACGCATTAGATAGATGAGATCAATATCCATAATATGTAAAGAACTCTGATAAACAGGTAAGACAAAGACCGAACACCCAATCGGAAGTGGGGACAGAGGAAACAGTAATTAGCAGTGAAGAAATGAAACTGTTTCTAACTGTATTCTGACCCAGCTCTCAGTAAAGATTTTAAAATGTGCTCCTCTATATGACCTTGGCCTGTCCACATGCACAGCCAGTCAGAGTCTCCTCTGGTTCTCTTTGGGAAGAATAGCTTGGAAAGAGCTCCTCCCAAATTTGAAACAGATGTATATTCTAATGCAGTTCCTTCCGTTCTAAAACCTGTGCTTATAAGCTTCCAACTGTGTGCAATGACACACTTTCAAAAGGCCAGAAGCCTCCTAAATGTCCAGCCTTTGGACACTGGTTATACAAATCATGGTAAAGTCACTCAGTGGAATAGTCTACTGCTGTTAAAAAGAATGAGGCAGTACTGTATGGACTGATACGACAAAATTTCTAAAATATATTCATTTCTTAGCTAAAAAAAACACAAAAGCAAGAATGAGTATGGTAGGATATCATTCACGGTAAAGAAAGAAACAGAGGGATGGGGCAGATGAAATGTATCTCTGTTTATTTAAACACACACGCACATATACATGCATCAGTTCACTTCAGTCGATCAGTCGTGTCCGACTCTTTGCGACCCCATGAATTGCAGCACGCCAGGGCTCCCTGTCATCACCATCTCCCAGAGTTCACACAAACTCATGTCCATTGAGTCAGTGATGCCATCCAGCCATCTCATCCTCTGTCGTCCCCTTCTCCTCCTGCCCCCAATCCCTCCCAGCATCAGAGTCTTTTCCAATGAGTCAACTCTTCGCATGAGGTGGCCAAAGTACTGGAGTTTCAGCTTTAGCATCATCACCTCATGTGAAGAGTTGACTCATTGGAAAAGACTTTGATGCTGGGAGGTATTGGGGGTAGGAGGAGAAGGAGATGACAGAGGATGAGATGGCTAGATGGCATCACCAACTCGATGAATGTGGGTTTGACTGAACTCCGGGAGATGCTGATGGACAGGTAGGTGTGGAGTGCTTCAATTCATGGGGTCGCAGAGTGGGACAGGACTGAGCAACTGAACTGAACTGACTGGTATATAACATTTAAGTTTTAAAACTTTCCATGATTATTTAATTATTAACCTCATTTATCTTAGTCACTTTCAAGTCATAAAATATTAAAGGTCCCTAATGCTAGTAGTTCCCTAATGTTACTATCTTTTACTACAGTGTTTCATTTGTTAACTCTAGGAAATTAACATTAGTATATCACTATTAACCAACCATAACCTTTCAGTTCAGTTCAGTTCAGTTCAGTTGCTAGGTGTGTCTGACTCTGCGACTCCATCAATCGCAGCACGCTAGGCTGCCCTGTTCATCACCATCTCCCGGGGTTCACTCAGACTCATGTCCATCGAAATTGTGCTGCCAACCAGCCATCTCATCCTCAGTCATTCCCTATCCTGCCCCCAATCCCTCCCAGCATCAGAGTCTTTTCCAATGAGTCAACTCTTCACATGAGGTGGCCAAAGTATTGGAGTTTCAGCTTTAGTATCATTCCTTCCAAAGAAATCCCAGGGCTGATCTCCTTCAAATAGACTGGTTGGATCTCCTTACAGTCCAAGGGACTTTCAAGAGTCCTCTCCAACACCACATTTCAAAAGCATCAATTCTTCGCTGCTCAGCCTTTTTCACAGTCCAACTCTCACATCCATACATGACCACAGGAAAACCATAGCCTTGATTAGACGGACCTTAGTCGGCAAAGTAATGTCTCTGCTTTTGAATATACGATCTAGGTTGGTCATAACTTTTCTTCCAAGGAGTAAGTGTCTTTTGATTTCATAGCTGCAGTCACCCTCTGCAGTGATTTTGGAGCCCCCAAAAATAAAGTCTGACACTGTTTCCACTGTTTCCCCATCTATTTCCCATGAAGTGATGGGACCAGATGCCCTGATCTTCGTTTTCTGAATGTTGAGCTTTAAGCCAGCTTCTTCGCTTTCCACTTTCACTTTCATCAAGAGGCTTTTTAGCTCCTCTTCACTTTCTGCCATAAGGGTGATATCATCTGCATATCTGAGGTTATTGATATTTCTCCCAGCAATCTTGATTCCAGCTTGTGGTTCTTCCAGTCCAGCGTTTCTCATGATGTACTCTGCATAGAAGTTAAAGAAGCAGGGTGAGAATGTATAGCCTTGACGTACTCTTTTTCCTATTTGGAACCAGTCTGTTGTTCCATGTCCAGCTGTAACTGTTGCTTCTTGTTCTGCATTCAGATTTCTCAAGAGCCAGGTCAGGTGGTCTGGTATTCCCATCTCTTTCAGAATTATCCACAGTTTATTGTGATCCACACAGTCAAAGGATTTGGCATAGTCAATAAAGCAGAAAGAGATGTTTTTCTGGAACTCTCTTGCTTTTTCCATGATCCAGCGGATGTTGGCAATTTGATCTCTGGTTCCTCTGCCATTTCTAAAACCAGCTTGAACATCAGGGAGTTCACAGTTCACTTATTGTTGAAGCCTTGCTTGGAGGATTTTGAGCATTACTTTACTAGCATGTGAGATGAGTGTAATTGTGCGGTAGTTTGAGCATTCTTTGGCATTACCTTTCTTTGGGATTGGAATGAAAACTGACCTTTTCCAGTCCTGTGGCCACTGCTGAGTTTTCCAATTGTGTTGGCATATTGAGTGCAGTACTTTCACAGCATCATCTTTCAGATTTGAAACAGCTCAACTGGATTTCCATCACCTCCACTAGCTTTGTTCATAGTGATGCTTTCCAAGACCCACTTGACTTTACATTCCAAGATGTCTGGCTCTAGACGAGTGATCACATCATCATGATAATCTGGGTTGTGAAGATCTTTTTTGTACAGTTCTTCCGTGTATTCTTGCTACCTTTTGTTAATATCTTCTGCTTCTGTTAGGTCCATACCATATCTGTCCTTTATCAAGCCCATCTTTGCATGAAATGTTCCCTTGGTACTTCTAATTTTCTTGAAGAGACCTCTAGTCTTTCCCATTCTGTTGTTTTCCTCTATTTCTTTGCATTGATCACTGAAGAAGGCTTTCTTGTCTCTTCTTGCTATTCTTTGGAACTTTGCATTCAGATGCTTATATCTTTCTTTTTCTCCTTTGCTTTTCACCTCTCTTCTTTCATAAGGTAACCATATATTTGATCAGTATTGGAAGAGAGGGAAATCAAACTAGGATAGTGGGTGAAAAGAGGAGAAAAGAAAGAGATGAAGAGGGAAGGAAGAAAGGGAGAGGAGGAAATTAAGAAAATCAGGCTAATCTCAATGTACACTAACACACACAATGGCAAACATGGAGGACTATTGATCAGATAGACAAACATTTTGAAGATATTATTTATGACCTATTCTTGATCGATGCTAGATTGTGAAATATATAAATATTATATAAGCTATATGCCCTCAAGAACTTCATATGGTAATAAATTATCTGTAAATATCATCAAAACCACCCTAGCAAATAGTCAAATGACGCTTATTTTTTCTAAATCAACTATAGTTTCAATCTAAAAAAAAAAAATGAGCTGGGGAAGTGGGCTCCAACATCATTTAAAATTAAAAAAAAAACCTGAAACTGAAGTCTCTCAGTCGTATTTATTTATGACCTATTCTTGATCGATGCTAGATTGTGAAATATATAAATATTATATAAGCTATATGCCCTCAAGAACTTCATATGGTAATAAATTATCTGTAAATATCATCAAAACCACCCTAGCAAATAGTCAAATGACGCTTATTTTTTCTAAATCAACTATAGTTTCAATCTAAAAAAAAAAAATGAGCTGGGGAAGTGGGCTCCAACATCATTTAAAATTTAAAAAAAAACCTGAAACTGAAGTCTCTCAGTCGTATCCGACTCTTTGTGACCCCATGGACTATAGCCTATCAGGCTCCTCCATCCATGGGATTCTCCTGGCAAGAGTACTGGAGTGGGTTGCCATTTCCTTCTCCAGGGGATCTTCCCAACCCAGGGATCTAACCCAGGTCTCCTGTACTGCAGGTAGATGCTTTACCGTCTGAGCCACCAGGGAAGCCCATTGAGAAGCTCACTAGTGGCTAATTTTTTGTGCTGGGTTTTGGTGTATGATGCTATTACAGAACTGGGCTCTCTGTTAGCACTAGTGATGACGATATCCCAAATAATAGATGCTAGGTCCAGATCTCACTGATAAGAGGGAAAAAAAAAACTATGTGGAATTATGATAATGAAAGGAAAACTTAGGGTGGAAGCTAGTGAAGTCTGAGCAGTAGGGAACTATGGAGAAGCTTAATAGAGCATGAACCTCTAGGGAGAATTTAAAGGGGAAACAATAAGGGTATGATAGCTTAATCAATACAACTAAAAGAAATCAAGGAAAAAGTGATCATAAGTGGGACTGTAGCTAATTAATGACTCATATCCCACATCTTACCAAGAAATAGCCATTTCTCAAAGGGAGCTCCCTCCATTTCTCCTTGGGAACAGCTTGCATCTAGTGATGCAGAAAGAGTAGAAAGGCTTTATCCTATGCCTCCAGTTGGGACTTCTTTGAAAGACACCTCAAAGTCTATCTTGCTTCTTCCTTCTTTCTCTGGTAAATCCAGCTTCACTCACTCCATTACAGGTAGTTTTTGTGAGCATTCTAATAATTCCACTTGTCTGTAAATCTCCATTTTGTATCTCTCTCTAGGATAACCTGATCTATGACTTCAGACCCTTTGTTGTGTCTTAAAATAAGAAACTCTATCAGGGAGTGTGTCATCCTGGGAATGATCAAGATTATTTCATTCACAGCACACTCAAGTATGCCTTACAATTAACTCTGTATTTTTAAACATGTTCTTATTGAAATAATCAACTTTGATGTCTATTTTCTTGATCATTGTATTTTGTGGCATTTTTTAAATTTAAAATTTTAATTTTACAGTTCATTAGCATTAACCCCATTCACTCTGCTTTACCCTTTCATCACTATCTAGAGCCAGAACATTTTCATCATCCCCAAATAAAAACTCTGTGCCCCTTATGCAGTAGCTCCACATTCCCTTACCTCTATCTCTGTTTATTTACCTAGTCTGAATTTTTCATGCTAGTGAAGTCATACAGTATGTGAGCTTCTGCATTAGACTTGTCAACTACAAATTGACACTTACTCAGTATTGCCAAGGACTAAACAATAAAGGCATTTGCCATCTGCCTCTACAGAGACTGAATCCCATGCTGCTATACCTGTCCACATTTAACAATCCCTGTGGGAGTGCAGGGTGCAGTGAAGCACTCTGTTCTCTAGGGAATCTGGTGGGACAGGTCTTTAGATAGTTGGATGTTTCCAGGAACAGTTTTTATTTTCTAATCTTTTTATCTCCTTATATCTAGAGAAGTACTAAATCCGATCATGGTGACATCAGATCCTCATCACTAACAAAATACTTTTTGTAAAATGAGTGCTTAATGGTACTGAACTCTCCTTTCACCAAAACTGACCTTCCCCCACTGCCACTCTGGAGCAGTCTCTCAGAGCTGTCTGAGAGGCTGACTCTCAGGCTGTATTCCTCATTTTGTCCCAAATAAAACTTAACTGGCAGCTCTCAACTTGAGAATCTTTTTTAGTCTAAAGGCATCTTTCAATCAGCATAATGTTTTTGAGGTTTATCCATGTTGGTTCAATTCTTAGATCAGGAAGATCCACTGGAGAGGGGATAGGCTATCCATTCCAGTATTCTTGGGATTCCCTTATGCCTTAGCTGGTACAGAATCCACCTGCAATGTGGGAGACCTAGGTCCAATCCCTGAGTTGGGGGGATCCCCTGGAGGAGGGAAAGGATACCCACTCTAGTATTCTGGCCTGGAGAATTCCATGGACTATATAGTCCATGGGGTAGCAAAGAGTCAAACACGACTGAGCAACTTGCACTTTTCAATTTTCATGTTGGTGTATCAATACCTCATTCCTTTTATAGCTGAATAATATTTACTATATAAATCCATCACAATTTGTGTATTCGTTCATCTATTCACGGTCATTTCGATGGTTTTCATTCTTTGTTTCTTCTTTTAAAATAAAAATTAAATATATTTAGGTGTAAAATATGTTTTGATATAAAGATATATAGTGAAATGTTTACTATGGTCAAGTTAATTAACATATACATCTCTTCACAGAATTACCTTTGTTTTTTCTTGTGACATAAATTTATAAGGAAGAGGGAAAAGTCAATGCTTTAGGTTTCCTCATTGAGTTTGGGATAGGAACAAATACACTGGGGCAGAGTGATCATAGAAAAACTATCCATGGAAGAAATATTTTTCTGTTTCTTTCCTTGTTTTTCAGAAGTTTCCTTCTTCACTGGCAGTTTTAGGACAGGGGGCAAAAGACTTGGCTGACTGTCAAAAATCAGTTCATTCTAGTTGCTATTGTCTTAGGAGGTTAAAAAATATTTCTTTAAAAACCTAATTTTAAACAATTTAAATCTATTAAACTTTTCCTGACCTAGTAGGAATGGATTGCAAAATCAATTCCTTTTAGAAAATGTACTTTATAGATAAATAAAACATTTTCAGATGACCCTTTCTAACTCATTCATTTTGCAAACCAAAAGTGAATTCTTACTTGAAAGCATCTGCTCTATCGTCTTGCTTCAGGCCTACTAACCTCCAAATTTCCATAGGGATTATCATCTGTCCACAGACTTTCTAGAAGCCTTTTATTTGTACTAACTTTAACTTTCCCCCTTATGTTTGTTTTTCTTACATTTTAAGCCACATGTTCTTTCTGATTCTTCTGATGTTAGAGAAATAAAAGCTACATGCAAGAGGATAAGCAGAGTTTTATAATGCAGACTCCAGTGGAACAGAAACTGAGATTAGGAAGGTAGGGGCATGGACACACACTGTTGCTTGGGGCCAATAAATTATGACCACAGCTGCAGCCAGTATCATTTAAGTACTTTTTAGTTTCTGATGATAAAGCACTGGCTTATCACCATGCTGACAACTGCAATCCTCCGTGGCCCTGGGCTTCTATCTTTTCTATTTGTTACCTAGTCAGCCACATGGAATTTAACAGCACACACACTAAACTATATTTCTAAGTAGACCTCAATAAAAGACATGGAGCAAAGTTAATAAGAGTTTATGACTTGTCAGGTGAAGAAATTGTTTCTTCCACCTAAGTACCACCACCCAACTGCAGAGGGGAAACACAGACACGAAATTACTACATTGTCAATGAATCTCTCTGTTTTATCATCAGTTGTTTTAGAGAAGGAAGAAGAAACTATTTTTGTTGATTAGTGAAAAGTACAAGATTCCATAGTCAGTTTATAATTTTAGAGTGATTATATATTTTTGCATCCTGACTGTCATTTCTACTTGGAAAAAAATTCTTTATGTCTGTAAGACACAGATTTTTTTTCTTTTTTTTTGCAAATGTTATTTTTCACTTAAAATAAT
>SJYC01092269.1:0-17686 GCA_006408675.1 Madoqua kirkii | reverse complement strand
ATATTTAACAAAATTAAAGAAAATAAAGAGGCACAAATGACCCACATCAAGAATGATAAAGGAGATATTACCAAAAGTATGAAAATAAAACAACTGTTTGAAAAATCAAATTTCTTAAATAAAGTCCTCAGAAAAACAAAATTCATGAAAACTGACAAAAAAGAGTGATAGTATCATTTCACTTAGATTTTCACTTTAAAATGATCTTATTAATTACTATAAAATGTTTGGATATAAACATTTAGAAAAGAAATTATATACATTATACAAAAGACCCTCCCAGAGCCCATTGTGTCTGACTCTTTGTAACCTCATGGACTTGCACAAATGACCCACATCAAGAATGATAAAGGAGATATTACCAAAAGTATGAAAATAAAACAACTGTTTGAAAAATCAAATTTCTTAAATAAAGTCCTCAGAAAAACAAAATTCATGAAAACTGACAAAAAAGAGTGATAGTATCATTTCACTTAGATTTTCACTTTAAAATGATCTTATTAATTACTATAAAATGTTTGGATATAAACATTTAGAAAAGAAATTATATACATTATACAAAAGACCCTCCCAGAGCCCATTGTGTCTGACTCTTTGTAACCTCATGGACTGTAGCTTGCCAGGCTCCTCTGTCCATGGGATTTCCCAGGTAAGAATACTGGAGTGGATTGCCATTCCCTTCTCAAGGGGATCTTCCCAATCCCTGGATTGAACCCGGGTCTCCTGTATTACAGGGAGATTCGTTACTGTCTGAGCCACCAAAGACTTCCCCCAACTTCTTTTATAAAATCAGTTTACTTTAATAACAAACCTGGAAATACATCACAAGAAATAAAATCTATAGCAATGTCTCTTATAAAACAAAAGATGCAAAATCCCAAACAAAATATTTTAGCAGAGCAATGCATTATGAACAAATGTGCTGGTTGTAGGGAAAAGCAGTAGACAAAACAATGTCTTCCTAGTTCCTAGAACAAAGATTTTAGAGATTCAGAAGATTAGTTTTGGGTTATCCAGGTAGAATCAATGTAATCACAAGGGTCCTTATAAGAGGAAGACAGATGGATCAGGGTCAATTCAGTTCAGTTCAGTTCAATTCAGTTACTCAGTCCTGTCCAACTCTTTGTAACCCCACAGACTTTAGCACGCCAAATCTCCCTGACCATCACCAATTCCTGGAGTTTACTCAAACTCATGTCCATTGAGTCAGTGATGTCATCCAACCATCTCATCCTCTGTCCCTTTCTCCTCCCACCTTCAATATTTTCCAGGATCAGGGTGTTCTTTCATCAGGTGGCCAAAGTATCGGAGTTTCAGCTTCAGCGTCAGTAGGGTCAGTAGTAGGAGATATGTTACTGAAACTGATTCTGTGAATTATGTTACCTTAATATGGCGAAAAATACTTTGTAGATAATATAATAGTTAGGGATTTTTGAGATGAAGAAATTTTCCTAGACTACAGGAGTATCATTCAATTTAATCCCAGATCTTTTAAAGCAGAGAAGCATCCTTTGCTGTCTCAGAGACATGTGATGTGAGAGAACTTTCAGTTCAGTTCAGTCACTCAGTCGTGTCCGATTCTTTGCAACCCCATGAATTGCAGCATGCCAGGCCTCCGTGTCCATCACCAACTCCTGGGGTTCACTCAAAGTCACATCCATTGAGTTGGTGAACTTTACTTACAGCTAATGGCTTTGAAAATGAAGAAAAAGAGACAGGAGCCAAAGAATGTGTATGATCTCTAGAACCTGAGAATAGCTATCATAAGATAATTTGGAAAAAAAAATAGGAAAATAGATTCTATATCAAGGCACTGAATTTTGCCAATAACCTGAATTATCAAGGAAACCTATCCTCCCCATGGGGGGAAACAAACTCTCCATTAAAACATACAGAATAAAACGCAATCTTGCAGACACCTTTATTTTAGCATATGTGATGGGCTTCTGACCTATAGAATTGCAAGATAATAAATGTGCATTGTATAAGCTGCTAAATCTGTGGCAGCAATAGAATATTAATGCAGATAGTAAAAGAGATTTAATATTAAATAATTTAGACAGTATAATTAATTCCACAAGAAAAAGAAAGAAATATCATACCATCATCAAAATAGATTGTGGAAGAATCATTTCTTTGGTAAACTCCATTAATGTTAATGACAAAAATCACTTTACAAATAGAAATAAAAAGAAATGTTCTTAATATTATAAAGGTTACTTTTTTAAACCTATATCAAAAAATTTCCTGTTGGTGAAAGGTTAATATCTTTATTTTCAGTTCAGTTCAGTTTAGTTGCTCAGTAGTGAACAACTCTTTGCAACCCCAGGGACAGCAGCAGGCTAGGTTTCCCTGTCCATCACCAACTCCCAGAACTTGCTCAAACTCATGTGCACTGAGTTGGTGATGCCATCCAGCCATCTCATCCTCTATTGTCCCCTTCTCCTCCTGCCTTCAATCTTTCCCAGAATCAGGGTCTTTTCTAGTGAATTAGTTATGCACATCAGACGGCCAAAGTATTGGAGCTTCAGTATCTGTCCTTCCAATCAATATCAGGACTGATTTCCTTCAGGATCCAGGATTGACTAGTTTGATCTCTTTGCAGTCCAAGGGACTCTCATTTAAGAGAACTGAGATATGATAAAGATGCCCACTATGACCATTCTTAAATGGCCAAATGAGAAAAGAGGGTGTCAACATGGCATATTGATTACAAATTTCCCCCCATCCGCCACTTCTTTCTGAATCTGTTTTTGCAATGTGACTTAGTCATCTCACTTCAAGAGATGAAGTCTATCCCTGTTCCCTTGAATCCGGTATGCTTTGTAAATTGATCTGACTGATAGTACATGGCAGAAACATTAATGTGACAGTTTCTCAGAGATGCCTAAAGAAGCTTTCACACTTCTACTGTATTTCACCATGAAAAAACACTTGGGGTAGCCTGATGGAATGACTAGCAAAGCTGAGGTTATACATGACACTCAACCTATCCGCCACCAGATAAGAAATTCCAACCAGGTTTAGAAGTCACCTGTGTGACCTCTCAGTTCAGTTCAGTCGCTCAGTCGTGTCTGACTCTTTGCAACCCCATGAATCACAGCACGCCAGGGATCCCTGTCCATCACCATCTCCCAGAGTTCACTCAGACTCACATCATCGAGTCCATGATGCCATCCAGCCATCTCATCCTCTGTTGTCCCCTTCTCCTTCTGCCCCCAATCCTTCCCAGCATCAGAGTCTTTTCCAATGAGTCAACTCTTCGCATGAGGTGGCCAAAGTACTGGAGTTTCAGATTTAGCATCATTCCTTTCAAGGAAATCCTGCTGACTGCTAATATATGATTGAGCCCAAATGAGACCAGAGGGAAAGTCCAGATTATCCATAGACTCATGAGTAACAGTTAAGTTTCAACCAGTTCAGCCATTCTGTTCAGAATGATTTGATATTCAACACTGTTGTGACAATAGAGAACTGATAGAAGAGAACAAAGTACTTGTAGGGGAAATACAACAACAGACCTAGTTTCTAGTAGACAGTGATTTATATTCAACTACTTTTATGTAAGTAATTTATATATATAGTTAGTTCAACATTTAAAAACTTAATATAGTTATAGGTGTACTAGTTTTGTTTATACTGAGATAGCACCAAAGCAGAGAAGGCAATGGCACCCCACTCTAGTGCTCTTACCTGGAAAATCCTATGGACAGGGGAGCCTGGTAGGCTGCAGTCCATGGGGTCTCCAAGAGTCGGACACGACTGAATGACTTTTCTTTCACTTTTCACTTTCATGCACTGGAGAAGGAAATGGCACCCCACTCCAGTGTTCTTGCCTGGAGAATCCCAGGGACTGGGGAGCCTGGCGGGCTGCTCTCTATGGAGTCGCACAGAGTCGAACATGACTGAAGGGACTTAGCAGCAGCAGCAGCACCGAAGAATTGATGCTTTTGAACTGTGGTTTGGAGAAGACTCTTGAGAGTCCCTTGGACTGCAAGGAAATCCAAGCTGTTCATTCTAAAGGAGATCAGCCCCAGGTGTTCATTGGAAGGACTGATGCTAAAGCTGAAACTCCAGTACCTTGGCCACCTCATGCGAAGAGTTGACTCATTGGAAAAGCCTCTGATGCTGGGAGGGATTGGGAGCAGGAGGAAAAGGGGACAACAGAGGATGAGATGGCTGTATGGCATCACCGACTCGATGAACATGAGTCTGAGTAAACTCCGGGAGTTGGAGATGGACAGGGAGGCCTGGAGTACTGCGGTTCATGGGATCGCAAAGAGTAGGACACGACTGAGGGACTGAGCTGAACTGCACTTCAAAATAACCCTGGGTAGAATTTATTGACTACTGAATACATGCCCATGTAAGAACTGACTCTTCCTAAGAGAGTTAAACAATTTTATTTTAAATTATTTACTGGTTATAATGGAAGGGAGAACTAACCAAATATTAACTGAATAGTGATGAAGAGATGAGTATGTTAAAAAAAAACATAAATTATTTATGCTATAAGGATAAACAATATATTTAGCATAGATTGAATTTT
The DNA here is from genome assembly GCA_006408675.1 of Madoqua kirkii. Classification (NCBI taxonomy): domain Eukaryota; kingdom Metazoa; phylum Chordata; class Mammalia; order Artiodactyla; family Bovidae; genus Madoqua; species Madoqua kirkii. Next base: position 13,137 of record SJYC01092269.1, on the reverse strand, counting down.
CAGGTACAAAAAGGAAAAAGAAAAAGCGTTTAAGAACTCAGCCTATATGTTCTGTTAGCTTAAAGCTGACAAATTCAGCTTTCTGGAACTGCTCAGTGCCCACTGTTCTTTTTGTCTCTCCACTACTATATTTATCTTGAAGAAAGTAGGACCAAGGAAAATAAGTACTCCCTGCCCATCCATCTTGATAACTTAATGCTTCTCTCTGCCTGCAGCTTTGTACATTAACGTTTTGAGCAAAATCTATAGGTCAATCAATCTCCTGCTTGAACCAAAGTGCCAATCTGTCATGTACTATAATGCTCTCTCTCTCTTCTAACCAAATTTTTAGACTCTGAATTCATTTCTCTAGATGATTCTGTCAATGTGCTGCATGATAGAAAACAAGTCATATGTTAGCCATGCTCACACACTACCTGATAAGCATCACCATGAACTACTGCTTGATAGATGGCCGTATTAATGTAAATATATCTTTATTATAAATCTCTGAACCATAGAATTCTTTCCCTTAGAAGAATCCTAATATCATGCTAGTCATGAAAGGAAAATAATAGGAAATTTTTTTGACATTCTAAAATATTTTCCCACCATTTCACAAGGATACTACATAAAAGATGCTATCTAATTAGAGAGAATTATCTAATACAATCCATGAAAATTATAACCATAAACAATTGCATTTGTAGTATACCCTAAGGGAAAGTTACCTGGACTTTTTGAGTTTCAATTTCTTCTCTTGCAGACGTACTTATGGTACATGCTAAGACCAAAGAAATTCATAGATAAATATTTGTTTCCATGCATCAAATATTATGCTTAGCATTAGAGAGACACTGTGTCAGTTAATTTAAACTTGTGTCTTAGTCACTCAGCCGTGTCTGATGCTCTGCAACCCCATGGACTATAGCCCATCAGGCTTCTCTGTCCATGGGATTCTCCAAGGAAGAATACTGGAGTGGGCTCCAGGTGATTCCAGATTCCCTTCTCCAGGTGATCTTCCTGACTCAGGAATCAAATTCAGGTCTCCTGCATTGCAGGCAGTTTCTTTACCATCTGAGCCACCAGTGAAGCCCTAATTCACAAGTATATATAAATTAAGTAACAAAGTATATGGAAACATTTTAGTGAGATTCAAATAGATAGATGAGAAATGTCAGACTCTGTTTTACTACATGTGTGTGGTAATGTGACAAAACCTTGGCATATCTCATTTACTGATGTTGATGTCACCACTTTACTCACAAGACTACAAGTCATCTAAGTCACTACTTCTGGCAGGCACCTTGGGAACCCTTTGTGGGATTCTTGAGAAAAGAAACCATATCACACAAATCAAAAGTACACGCCACATGGGCAAACAGAGAAGTTTATTATAAGAATTCTTAGTAATTTATCTTCATAGCCCTGTAATTGTTCTGCTCATATAACAGTGAAATATAACCACCAAAGTTGATATAACTTTTGGCTGCCTTACAACTTTTAGATGGATACTCAGATCTTATGGTCCAATATATTGACCTGAAATATTAAATCTGTCAAAACATACTAACTGAACTCAACTGAATTGATATGCTCCTTTAGTTCATGCTACTCAGTGTAACAGTAAACTTTATCATTTGCAATTTCCATTCCTGTAAGCCCCTTAATCTTCACCTCACATTTAATCTTTCTCTTCTTTTACTCCTTTCTTTTTCTTCTTTCTTTCCTGCCATCAATCCTTCTTTTCTAGCCTTTCTTTCTTAAAAAAACAAAAACAATGATGGAGGGAAAAAAGGTATTTCTGTTATCGACTTACCCCAAGTCACACCAAACTCTAAAAGCAAATTTCCCTTAGTTAATAATATTTACAAAGTCTCTGTGAGTCAATTTGTTCACAAATGTATTGACTTGCTGTGAGAGTTGCTATGAAAAAGCCTCGCCAGAAAAGTTCATATCAAAAGCCTCAAACACAGTAATGGAGCCATGAGTGGACCTCCTCATGGCCTAAGATGTCTACCTTAAGATAAATAAAGGGAGTCAAAATAAATATCACCTTGCAGTAAATATCTTCCACAGACACTGTTGGGAAAGGTGGGGTTGAGATCTACTCAGAAATAGAAAATAAACAGGCAGCCTAAAATCAGAGAACTAAAACAGTGGTTAAAATACAAATATTAGCAAATAATCCTAAGGTGATCTATACTTCAGTTCAGTAGAGTCACTCAGTGGTGTCCAACTCTTTGCAACACCATGGACTCCTCCCTGTTCATCAGCAACTCCCGGATTTTACCCAAGCTCATCCATTGAGTCAGTGATGCCATCCAACCATGTCATCCTCTGTTGGCCCCTTCTCCTCCTCCCTCCAATCTTCCCCAGCATCAGGATCTTTTCCAGTGAGGCAGTTCTTTGCATCAGGTGGCTAAAGTATTGGAGTTTCAGCTTCAGCATCAGCCCTTCCAATGAATATTCAGGACTGATTTCCTTCAGGATGGACTGGTTGGATCTCCTTGCTGTCCAAGGAACTCTCAAGAGTCATCTCCAACACCAGAGTTCAAAAGCATTGATTCTTCAATGCTCAGCTTTCTTTATAGTCCAACTCTCACATCTCTCACATCCATACATGACTACTGGAGAAACCATAACCTTGACTAGACAGATCTTTGTTGGCAAAATGATGTCTCTGCTTTTTAAAATGCTGTCTCAATTGGTCATAACATTTTTCCAAGGAGCAAGCACCTTTTAATTTGATGCCTGCAGTCACCATCCTCATTGATTTTGGAGCCCCCCAAAATAAAGTCTGTCATTGTTTTCACTGTTTCCCCATCTATTTACCATGAAGTGATGTTACTAGGTGCCATGATCTAGTTTTCTGAATGTTGAGTTTTAAGTCAACTTTTTGAGTTGGCTTAAACTAACTTTTTGGCTCTCCTCTTTCACTTTCATCAAGAGGCTCTTTAGTTCTTCTTCACTTTCTGCCATGAGAGTGGTTTCATCTGCATATCTGAGGTTATTGATATTTTTCCCAGCAATCTTGATTCCAGCCTGTGCTTCATCCACTCCAGCATTTCTCATGAGGTACTCTGCATATAAGTTAAAGAAGCAAGGTAACAATGTACAGCCTTAACATACTCCTTTCCCATTTTGGAACCAGTCTGTTGTTCCATGTCCTGTTCTAACTGTTTCCTCCTCACCTGCGTACAGATTTCTCAAGAGGCAGGTCAAGTGGTCTGGTATTCCCATCTCGAAGAATTTTCCACAGTTTATAGTGATCCACACAGTCAAAGGCTTTGGCATAGTCAATAAAACTGAAAGAGTTTTTCTGGAACTCTCTTGCTTTTGTGATGATCCAGTGATGTTGGCAATTTGATCTATGGTTGCTCTGCCTATTCTAAATTCATTGAACATCTGGAAATTCATGTTTCACATACTGTTGAAGCCTGTCTTAGAGAATTTTGAGCATTACTCTACTAGTGTGAGATCAATGCAACTGTGGTAGTTTGAGCAATCTTACATTGCCTTTCTTTGGGACTGGAATGAAAACTGACCTTTTCCAGTCCCGTGGCCAATACTGAGTGCAGCGCTTTCATAGCATCATCTCTGAGGACTTGAAATAGCTCACCTGGAATTCCATCACTTCCACTAACTTTGTTCATAGTGATGCTTCCTAAGGCCCACTTGACTTCACATTCCAGAATGTCTGGCTCTAGGTGAGTGATCACACCATCGTGATTATCTGGGTTATGAAGATCTTTTTTGTATAGTTTATCTGTGTATGCTTTCTACTTCTTCTTAATGTCCTCTGCTTCTGTTAGGTCCATACCATTTCTGTCTTTATTGTGCCCATCTTTGCATGAAATGTTCCCTTTGTATCTCTAAGTTTCTTGAAGAGATCTCTAGGTTTTCCCATTCTATTGTTTTCCTCTATTTCCTTGCACTGATCACTGAGGAAGGCTTTCTTATCTTTCCTTGCTAATCTTTGGGCCTCTGCATTCAAATGCGTATATCTTCCCTTTTCTCCTTTGCTTTTGGTTTCTCTTCTTTTTGCAGCTATTTGTAAGGCCTCTTCAGACAGCCATTTTGTTTTGTTGCATTTTTTTCCCTCCTTGGGGATGGTCTTGATCCCTATCTCCTGTACAATGTCATGAACCTCCCACTATAGTTCTTCAGGCACTCTGTCTATCAGATCTTGAATCTATTTGTCACTTCCACTGTATAATCATAAAGGATTTGATTTAGGTCATACCTGAATGGTTTAGTGGTCTTCCCTACTTTCTTCAATTTAAGTCTGATTTTGGCAATAAGAAGTTCATGATGTGAGCCACATTCAGCTCTCAGTCTTATTTTTGCTGACTGTATAGAGAGTCTCCATTTTTGGCTGCAAATAATATAATAAATTTGATTTTGGTGTTGACTAGCTGGAGATGTCCATGTGTAGAGTTTTCTCTTGTGACGTTGGAAGAGGGTGTTTGCTATGACCAATGTGTTCTCTTGGCAAAACTCTGGCCTATAGCATAAGGCTCTAAAAGTTTTGCTTGACTGCTAACCTTGAAAATGAGTACCAGCCAACAGAAAGGAGTGAACCCTAATTTTTTCAAGTTCCTGATAACCAGTATATGAATGTGTCTATGCTGGGCTGCAGATTTCTTAAAGGAATATCTCTGTGTTTACACATATAATTTTACTGGTTCTTAATAAGGCACATGTCCTCAGCTTATTACTACTGGGCTAAGCTAACATGAAATTAAATAATCCAATCTAATTTTTCCTTGAGAGAGAGAATGACTCACAAAGAAATGCTGTGTTCCATTCTTTGTATAGCTAGAATTTATTAGACAATTCATATTTATAATAAAATAAATAATTTGCTATTAAAATAGAGACCATTGTTTTCAACTATTCTTCCATGGACTCACTAAATATAGAGAAAATTCAAAGTTTAGTTAGAAATCACTGGGGAATGGACAAATATGATATTATGTGCCTCTTCCAAAGAACCATTGTGATCATCCAAAAATTGACAAGGGAATAAACAAGATATTTTATTCTTTATTTCCACACTGCTGTTATCAACATGGATTTTTTTTTTTTTATCTGTCAGTACTGACACTAAGCTCTCAAGATTGTATAGTTAAGCATTATGATCTATGGTTTTATAAGTGCCAAGAGCTGTGGGTAAGTGCAAAAATTTTGAATTTCAACCTCATGTGTTTCTTTTATAGGTTTGTAGATATTGCCTCTGAGATCTAGTTATATTCCCCAGTATGTCAGCATTCAGATAAATTCAGTACATAGTCAGAAGGTTACAATTGTTGAGATGAGATTTCTAAGAACTCACATAGAGAAAGATGAATCTTCAGAGGGCCATGTGAACAATAAGAAACTCTTCTGGCTCTGGATCAGGGTTATTTCTTTGACCATCAAAAAAGCAGTGGGTTGTGGAAACTTCTAGTAGAAAGCTGTAACAAAGCAACAGAATAGTTCAGGTGAGGTTCACCTAGAGTTTAGATGAATATGACCAGACCAGGTAGGAACGGAATAAATTCTCTCTCAACCTGCCATATGATACAAAAAATGTAAAGGTATTTATTTTTTTTTTTTTTATCTGTCAGTACTGACACTAAGCTCTCAAGATTGTATAGTTAAGCATTATGATCTATGGTTTTATAAGTGCCAAGAGCTGTGGGTAAGTGCAAAAATTTTGAATTTCAACCTCATGTGTTTCTTTTATAGGTTTGTAGATATTGCCTCTGAGATCTAGTTATATTCCCCAGTATGTCAGCATTCAGTATAAATTCAGTACATAGTCAGAAGGTTACAATTGTTGAGATGAGATTTCTAAGAACTCACATAGAGAAAGATGAATCTTCAGAGGGCCATGTGAACAATAAGAAACTCTTCTGGCTCTGGATCAGGGTTATTTCTTTGACCATCAAAAAAGCAGTGGGTTGTGGAAACTTCTAGTAGAAAGCTGTAACAAAGCAACAGAATAGTTCAGGTGAGGTTCACCTAGAGTTTAGATGAATATGACCAGACCAGGTAGGAACGGAATAAATTCTCTCTCAACCTGCCATATGATACAAAAAATGTAAAGGTATTTATCAGACTAACCTATATGTGTGAGTGTAACAGAAAAAGAAAAATTAGAATACTGAATTATTTTTCTTTTTTTGGTTAGAAAAAAGGTAAACTTACCTCTTCTCTGTCTCTCTCATTCTCTCTTTTCTTTTTCTAAGCTGAATATGTAATACTATATTTTTAAAAATATGTAACATTAGTCAGCATGCTTGTTACTTTTGTTTTATTTATAACATTAATCAAAATAAAATTAGAATCAACAATAAATACATTCATATCCACTCTCCTAATCCAAATTTCATTACATATTGACCTCCATATATAAACACATATATTTTATATGAATAGAATAATGCCAACTGAAAGAAACTTAATACCTGTTTTTACTGCATGCAATAAAAACAATAAGCATCTATATTGTGCCCAAGTTCTATGTATCATTAATATGATTTGAAAACCACAAGGGTCTGCCAAGTTTTATAACTGATGAATTCCAAAAAAGTAAAAGACTACCTTAAATATCTAACATAAAGTATATGCATCACTATGACTACCACAAATATATGGAAGTTTGAACTCTAAAAGGGAAGTAGTTGGGTGCATGTCTTTGCCCACACACTTCTCAACTAAATTAAACTGAGAAACTGATTTAACATCTGCAAGCCTCAGTCTTGTTACTGTAAAACTAAAATAACATTTTTACTTCATAGAAAAGGCTGAGGCAATGCTATTTGAACAGCACTTAAGAAATAAATAGAATTTTAAATACTTAACATGATTTTATATAAAAATGGTGTTGATATGAAACATTGTGGAAAGAAATCTTTTCTTCATCACATTTGTGATGAACACAGGACTAATGAAATTGGTAGAGATTAACACAAGTGCGTGCATCTGTGCTCAGTTGCTTCAATAGTCTCTGATTCTTTGCAACCCTGTGAACTATAGCATGCCAGTCTCAGCTGTCCATGGGATTCTCTAAGCAAGAATCCTAGAGTGAGTTGCCATCCTCTCCTCCAGGAGATCTTTTCAATCCAGGAATCAAACTGGTTTCTCCTGCATCTCCTCCACGGCAGGTAGATTCTTTACCTACTGAGCCACCTAGGAAGCCCTAACACAAGTAGATTTTGCTAAATAAAATTGTTTTCAATAACACATCCTATTTTTAAATAACCGAAGAAAAAGAGTTGAATTAAAAAAACTGACTTTGGTTATCAATTTATTTTTTAAATTAAATGGAAAAAGTAAATGTGTTCTTTTTTTCAGTTAATTTCAACTTTTCTCCACTTCTCCCCATGGACTTCTTTCCAATTATGATATGTCAAAGAAATAGAGATTTGTCTCTTTTTCCTAAAATAATGTGCTCTTCTTCCATGGGCAATTTTTCCATTTATTCCTGACCTCTGAATTGTGCTATGTAAAAAAAAAAAAAAAAAATTCTTGGCATCTGTTCAGCTGATACTTAAAATTGTGTAAGCTTTAGTTGTAATTACAAACTGTACAATTCAGAAAGATATTGAGATGTGTAATATAAAACAAAATAGCACTGCGACATGACATCAGCAGAATAGGAGTTTTCTATTATCTTCCCCTCAAAATCACTAATTCAGATATCACTTGGGATGGGAGTGACTTTGTGGCAATCTGAGAATTCAGCAGAGAAGCTCTGGCTCAAGACTGGAGAAAAAAAAAAATCTGAGATCAAGGAATAATTTCACTTTATTCATGTCAGCCGCCCCCCCCAAGGTGAGAAGCTGAGTGCCAAGAAGACCTTCTGGGCTGGTGGTTTCTCCCACTGGGAAAAAGTGAGAGCTTGTGAATGAGCTCCTGGATTCTTCCATTGTGGGAGATACTGCTAGAGAGGCCCGTGGCTTTCTCATCTCACCCAGAAGACTGAGGAGTGCTGCAACATGATTGGGGATGGGTCAGGGAGGCGCTGGGACAGCAGCTGCACACAGTCCCCCCAAGAATGTCCCCAAGTGGGAACAAGATGTGTGGAGCCAGGAAATCCATAGAAAGGCTCTGAAAATGCTTCAGGATCCCTAGTAGGGCTGACTGAAGGTATTTCTTCCCCAAACCCAGTCAGTAAAGGCCGGAGGAGATGACAGCACCTTGAAATGTGAAAGAGCAATGAAATGCTTCAAGGAACATGAAAAATCAAGGAAACACAACACCACCAGAGGCAGATAATAATTTTCCAATAACTGACCACAAAGTAATGCAGGTGTGCAATTTGCTCCTTAAATAATTCAACACAGTTGTTTTAAGGAATCTCAGTAAGCTGCCAGAAAACATAGAAAGATGATTCAATGCAATCTGATAAATGAATGGATGAAGATTATACGTGTGTGTGTGTGTCTGTGTGTGTGTGTGTCTATATATATATATAGACACACACCAACTCAATGGACATGAGTTTCAGTAAACTCTGGGAGATAGTGGAGGACAGGAAAGTCTGGCATGCTGCAGTCCATGGGGTCACAAAGAGTCCGACATGACTTAGTGACTTAGCAACAACAACAACAAACACACACACAGACACACACACATATACAACAAAGCCAGAACTGTAAACTATGTCATCTCATGCAAAGTTTAGTGATATGTTTAAAATTCAATATATTTTTTCCTTTATAAAACAAAAAGTGTATTGTCACTGAAAAAAATATTTTTAAAAATCCTTTCATAAGGATCCAAAGATAATCACTTGATACTCTTGATATATATGTCTTACAGCTTTATTTTTCTTCTCCCTTCTCTTCCTTATTTCCTACATTTCTCCTTTCTTGCCTTCATTCCTTCTCTCCTTCTCTCCACTCCACCTTATATTCTTCTTTCTGTCTGTCTGTTATCTGCCTGTTGTTCTTTAGTAACATATCTGCCCTTTATTTCCTGGCTAGTGGCTTCCTACTAACTTTTAACAAGAAACACTGATGAGAAAACAAAATGGCAGAGGAGTAGGTGGAAGTGGAGTACATCTCTCTCTATGGATATGTCAGGAATACACCTTCAGACACAGAAGTGCATGCAGACCACCAGCTGAGCATGAACAGGAATACCTGACCAGCGGAAAAGAATATACAGAACCGTGCAAAACTCGGGAGGATGAAGGAACTAGGGGGACAAAACAGGAGTGTTAGTAGGACTGGACCTGCCCTGAGCAGGTAGGAGAACTGAAGCAGGGCTCAGATCCCTATCCCCACAAAGCAGCAATTGTCTAAGTCAGAGGAGAAACATTTAAAGCTGAAAGTAAAACACCAGATCTGTGACAGCCTAAAACGAATGAGAATCAGACAGTCCTTGCCACAGCCATCCACACCCCAGACAGGGACGCAGACCCCCTGGAATGTGCACGCAGCTGGGAGCTGGAGTTTAGGGACTGTGGAACAATCCCAGGACAAGGGCTGCTGTTGATTGTGGAGAGACAGATCGAGGGTATGAGAGGGAGGAGATGGTGGTGGGAAGTGTTTGGGAAGAAAGCAGGTCAGCCAAGGAAGCAATACTGCTGAGTCATGCATAGTGGGTGGAGCCATCATCATAGCCTCTCTCTCCCCACAGGCCAGCATCAGCAGCTGAACAATAGAGAGGCTGGCTCATCAAACGCCTGAAGCACTAAACTACAGAGTAGGACCCCACCCAGGGTGCTCCTTTAAGGGACCGATGCACCAATCTACAGAGTAGGGCTACAGCCAAGAGGTGCCTCTAAGAGCCCGATGTGCTGAACAACAACAGAGAAGGACCCTCCAAGGGGGCCCTCCAAGTGCCTCAATGGGCAGAGCTACAGAGAAAGACTGGCCGAAGAGGCCTTCTGATCACCAGCTTCAAGAGGTTTGAAAAAAAGACTGATAGGGCCATAAGTCCTGTGGTGGAGGCAGTCCATGTCCCTGCACACTTTGTGCTGCCAGAGTCCCCTCAAGCCAAGCAGCTGTGCCACCTTCACGCTCAACTCTCCTGGGTGCAGAGCTGCTACAGGCAAAACAAACAAACAAAAAACCTTGCGTCTATGCACACAGGATCACTTCGGTCGTGTCCAACTCTTTGAGACCCTGTAGACTGTGGCCTGCCAGGCTTCTCTGTCAGGGGGGTTCTCCAGACAAGAATACTGGAGTCTATATTAGCCAATACTGTCTACCCTTCTAGAGCACTATAGTTCCTGTGGCCCTAGCCACCAACTCCTCTGAGTAGCTGGTGCTGCCAAAACCCCTGTGATTCAAGCAGCTGCACCACCTCCACACCTGGCCCTCACAGGGGCAAACCCAAGTCCTCCTGGGCAGCCTCAGGAGCAATCCCCAGGGGATGACCAACAGGCAGAGGTAGAAATACAAGCACAATTGAAACCCAGGGGTAGTGTGGCTAAGGCAGAAAACTCTAAACCTTTCCACCAGCTGTACAAGCTACAGATTAAATCCGCATGATCAGTTTGGAAGACTGTCTCTGTGGAATATATAAAAGGACACTGAGAGCTCCCACAAAAGAAAATGCACTAGTTCTGATAGCTGTGAATGTTGGAGGCAAGAACACACAGGAGTTAGGACCAGATTAGACTCTGAGCTCCCCGCACAACAGGTCCAGAAATCAGCACAGTATTAGAGGGCATTCTAGGGAGGTGAAGTAGACTGTGACTCAAAGTGAGGGAAAGGGCTCTGACAGCAGTGACTCAAGAAAAACATTTATTATTCTTATGTTTTGACTTGTTATGTAGAGTTTTTCGGATTATTTTCTTTTCTTTCCCCATCTCCTGGTTGTAGCTGTTGATTTTATTGGCACTATGAAATCTGATTAAAGTTTTGAGCTTTTTTTTCTCAGTCAAATTTTTTATTGTTGTTATAAACGTCTGCCTCTGCATGGGGCTTTTGCAGTTCTGTGGAGTTTTCCTTTTTTCTCTCGCTCTTTTTTAATTTTAATTTTTCATTTTTTAAGCCTGCTATTATTTTTTCTACATTTATTCTATTCTTTTTGTTCCTACTATTCTTTTCCCGTTAAAATTAACTTTTAATGTATATATATATATATATATATATATTTAGAGGGCATTCTAGGGAGGTGAAGTAGACTGTGACTCAAAGTGAGGGAAAGGGCTCTGACAGCAGTGACTCAAGAAAAACATTTATTATTCTTATGTTTTGACTTGTTATGTAGAGTTTTTCGGATTATTTTCTTTTCTTTCCCCATCTCCTGGTTGTAGCTGTTGATTTTATTGGCACTATGAAATCTGATTAAAGTTTTGAGCTTTTTTTTCTCAGTCAAATTTTTTATTGTTGTTATAAACGTCTGCCTCTGCATGGGGCTTTTGCAGTTCTGTGGAGTTTTCCTTTTTTCTCTCGCTCTTTTTTAATTTTAATTTTTCATTTTTTAAGCCTGCTATTATTTTTTCTACATTTATTCTATTCTTTTTGTTCCTACTATTCTTTTCCCGTTAAAATTAACTTTTAATGTATATATATATATATATATATATAAAATCTTTTTTATCTACTTCTATTTAACTTTTTATATCTATTCTTTCCTCTCAACATATTTGTTAATTTTATTTGCATTGCTTTATTCCTCAGTTGGCACCTTGCTTTAGTTTTGCTTTCTAGTTTGTGCTTTAGTTAGTTTTGTTCTTAACTGGTAGAAATAAATTTTGGTTTTCTTTGTTTGCTGGGTGAGTCTATTGTACTTTATTTTTGTTGGACTGTTCTAATTTTGTTTATGGGTGTATATGTATATGTGTACATTCAGCTACACTTTTTATTGTTGTTATAAACCTCCACCTCTACATTGGGCTTTTGCAGTTGTGACTTATTTTTTCCCTTTCTTCTTCATTTTTTTTTCTTTTCTCTTTTTTTATAATTTTTATTTTTTTCATCTATTAAATTTGTTCCAAATTTATTTCTTGACCAGAGATAAAGCCCTGAACCTTTGAAATGGGAGCACTGACTTCAAGACCCTAGACTACCAGAGAACTAACCTTAGGGAGTGAGATTCCCTGGTGGCTCAGACGGTAAAGTATCTGCCCGCAATGTGGGAGACCAAGGTTCGATCGTTGGATCAGGAAGATCTCCTAGAGAAGGAAATGGCAACCCACTCCAGTACTCTTGCCTAGAAAATTGGAGGAACCTGGTGGGCTACAGTCCATGAGGTCGCAAAGAGTCGGACACAACTGAGCAACTTCACTCACTCACAACCCTAGGGAGTATCAAATAAGTGAGAACTCACACTATGGAGAGGGAAATGGCAAAGCACTCTGGTATTCTTGCCTGGAGAATCCCAGGGATGGAAGAGCCTGGTGGGCTGTCATCTATGGGGTCGCACATGACTGAAGTGGCTTAGCAGCGCACTAAGGAAACCACTTGAATTAAAGACCCAGTAACACCCAACAACCAGTAGCATCCTGTGCAGAATGCCTCATCTAAACAACAAAGCAAAAATACAAATCCAATCACCAGCAGACAAGATTGCCACCTCACTTACCCTTGCCATCAGAGAAAAAACAAACAAACAAAAAGCTAAGCACAAATACCACCCTATAAGAAGATTAAGGAGAAGGCAATAGCAACCTACTCCAGGAATTTTGCCTGGAAAATCCCATGGATGGAGGAGCATGGTAGGCTGCAGTTCATGGGGTTGCTGAGGGTCAGACACGACTGAGCAACTTCACTTTCACTTTTCTGCATTGGAGAAGGAAATGGCAACACACTCCAGTGTTCTTGCCTGGAGAATCCCAGGGATGGGGAACCTGGTGGGCTACCATCTCTGGGGTCACAGAATCAGACATGAAAGAAGTGACTTAGTAGCAGCAGCAGCAAGAAGATTAAACAAACCACTGGACCAAGCTAAGGAGGGCAGAAACCAAAAGGAAGAAAGACTTCAACCTTGGAGCCTGGAAAAAGGAGATCTCAAGCACAATAAGTTAAAAAGATATATATATATATATTTCATTCTATATATTTCATTATATATTTCATTATATATATATATATATATATATATATATATGGCAAAGATATACTACACAAATGAAGGAACAAATTAGAAACACAGAAGTCCAAATAAAGGAAGAGGAAATACACAAACTACTTGAAAAAGAATTCAGAA
>SJYC01092268.1:0-11651 GCA_006408675.1 Madoqua kirkii | reverse complement strand
AAACTCCCTGAAAAATAATTCAGAATAATGATAGTAAAGATGATTAAAACTCTTGAAAACAAAATGAAGAAAATGCAAGAATCAATTAACAAAGACTTAGAAGAATTAAAGAATAAATGATAATTTATTCTATTAATTTATTTAAACAACACAATTACTGAAATTAAAAATACTCTGGAAGGAATCCATAGCAGAATATCTGAAACAGAAGAACTAATCAGTAAACTGGAAGATAAAATGGTGGAAATAACTTCTGAAGAGCAGAATAAAGTAAAAAGAATGAAAAGAACTCAGGATAGTCTCAGAGACCTCTGGGACAGTATCAAACGCACCAATATTCAAATTATAGGGGTCTCAGGAAAAGATGAGAAAAAGAAAGGGTATGAGAAATTTTTTAAGAGATTATAGTTGAAAATTTCCCCAACATAGGAAAAGAAAATCAATCAAGTCCAAGAGGCACAAAGAGTCCCATACAGGATAAACCCAAGGAGAAAAACACCAAGACACATACTAATCAAACTAAAAGACTAAACACAAAGAATATTAAAAGAAGCAAGGGAAAAGCAATAAGTAACATACAAGGGAAACCCCACACATTTAACAACTGATCTTTCAGCAGAAACTCCGCAGGCCAGAGGGAATGGCAGGATATATTAAAAAACACTGAAAGGGGAAAATGTACAACCAAGATTGCTATACCCAGCATTATCTCATTCAAAACTGATGGAGCAATGTAAAGTTTTTCAGACAAGCAAAAGTTAAGAGAATTCATTACCACTAAACCAGCTTTGGAAGGAATGATGCTAAAGCTGAAACTCCAGAACTTTGGCCACCTCATGAGAAGAGCTGCCTCATTGGAAAAGACTCTGATGCTGGGAGGGATTGGGGGCAGGAGGAGAAAGGGACGACCGAGGATGAGATGGCTGGATGGCACATGGTCTTGATGGACATGAGTCTGAGTGAACTTCAGGAGACGGTGATGGACAGGGAGGCCTGGCGTGCTACGATTCATGGGCTCACAAAGAGTTGGACACAACTGAGTGACTGAACCGAACTGAACTGAAACCAGCTTTACAACAGATGTTAAGGGGACATATATAGTCAAATACAACAAAAGGAAAAAGATCTACAAAATCATCCCCAAACAATTATGAAAATGGCAATAGGAACATACATATCAATAATTACTTTTAAAGTAAATGGATTAAATATTCCAACTAAAAGGACCAGACTGGCTGAATGGATACAAAAACAAGACCCATATATATGCTGCCTATAAGAAACCCATTTCAGACCTCAAGACATATGTAGTAGACTGAAAGTGAGAGGATGGAAAAACATATTTCATGAAAATGAGGGGCAAAAGAAAGCTGGAGTAGCAATCCTTATATCAGACAAAATAGACTTGAAAATGAAGATTACACAAGATAAGGAAGGACACTACATAATGATCAAGGAATCAATCCAAGAAGAAGACATAGCAATTGTAAATATCTATGCACTGAACATAGGAACACCTCAATACATAAGACAAACAAGGAGAAATTGACAGTAACACAATAATAGTAGGAGACATTAACACCCCACTCACACCAATGGACAAATTATCAAAACAAAAAATTAATACAGAAACACAATTCTTAAATGATACATTAAATGAGATGGATTTCATTCATATCTTCAATATATTCCATCCAAATGCAGAAGACTATACCTTCTTCTCAAGTTCACATGACACATTCTCCAGGATAAACCACATCTTGGGTCACAAATCAAGCCTCAGTAAATTTAAGAAAGTTGAAATCATATCAAACGTCTTCTCTGACCACAATGCTATGAGACTACATACCAATTACAATTTTAAAAATACTGTAAGAAACATTAACACATTGAGATTAAACAATATGTCTCTAAATAATCAACAGGTTACTGAAGAAATCAAAGAGAAATAAAAAAATTTCTAGAAATAAGTGACAATGGCAACTCAAAACCTATAGGATGTAATGAAAGCAGTTCTAAGAGGGTAGTTTATAGCAATACACTCCTACCTCAAGAAACAAGAAAACCATAGAATAGTGAACATAAGTTTACACCTAAAAGAACTAGAAAAAGATAAACAACAACAACAACCAAAAAAAAATCCAAAATTAGTAGAAGGAAAGAAATCATAAATATCCGAGCAGAAATAAAAAGAAATGAAAGAAACAATAGCAAAGATTAATGAAACTAAAAGCTGATTCTTTGAGAAGAAAACAAAATTGACAAACTTTTGGCCAAACTCATCTAGAAAGAAACAGAGAAGAATCAAACCAACAAAATTAGAAATGAAAAAAAGAGAGGTTACAATAGACAATGCAGAAATACAAAGGATTGTAAGAGACTATTATGTTCAACTATATGGCAATAAAATGGATAACCTGGGAGAAATGGACAGATTCTTAGAAGAGTTCAGTCTTCCAAGACTGAACCAGGAAGATATAGAAATTATGAACAACCCAATTACAAGAACTGAAATTGAGGCTGTGATCAAAAATCTCCCAAAAAACAAAAGCCCAGGACCAAATTGCTTCTAAGGAGAATTCTACCAAACATTTAGAGAAGAGCTAATGCCTATCCTTCTAAAACTCTTGAAAAATTGCAGAGGAAGAAACACTTCTAAACTCATTCTACAATACCACCTTTATAACAAAACCAGATAAAGACAGCACTAAAAAAAAAAAAAAACTACAGGCCAATATAACTGATGAACATAGGTTGAAAAATCCTTAATAAAGTTTTAGCAAACAGAATTCAGCAACACATCAAAAAGCTCATACACCATGGTCAAATTGGGTTTATCCCAGGGATGCAAGGGTTCTTCAGTATGCACAAATCAACCAATGTGATACACCATGTTAACAAATTGAAAGATAGAAACCATATGATATTATACATGTTTCAATATCATATAAGAAATGAATCACCAGTCTAGGTTCGATGCAGGATACAGGATGCTTGGGGCTAGTGCACTGGGATGACCCAGAGAGATGGTATGGGGAGGGAGGTGGGAGGAGGGTTCAGGATTGGGAACACGTGTACACCCGCGGCAGATTCATGTTGATGTATGGCAAAACCAATACAGTATTGTAAAGTAAAATAAAGTAAAAAAGAGAAAAAAAGAAAAGAAACCATATGATAATTTCAATAGCTGCAGAAAAAGCCTTTGAAAAAGTTTAGCACCAATTTATGATTAAAACTCTTCAAAAAATGGTTATAGAAGGAACTTACATCAACATAGTAAAGGTTTTATATGATAAAGTGAAAGTGAAGCCACTCAGTTGTGTCTGACTCTTTGCGATCCCATGGACCGTAGCCTACCAGGTTTCTCCATCCATAGAATTTCCCAGGCAAGAGTGCTAGAATGGGTTGCTATTTCTTTCTCCAGGGGATCTTCCCAACCCAGGGATTGAAGCTAGGTCTCTTGCATTGCAGGCAGACACTTTACCCTCTGAGCCACCAGGTAAGCCCATATGATAGCTTATATGATAAGCCTACAGCAAACATTATTCTCAATGGTGAAAAACTGGAAGTATCCCCCATAAGATAAGGAACAAGATAAGAGTGCCCACTTTCCCACTATTATTCAATATAGTTCTGGAAGTCCTAGGTACAGCAATCTGAGAAGAAAAAGAAAAAAAAAGAAGAATCAGAAAAGAAGGCTCTCACTGTTTGCAGATGACATGATACTGTACAAAGAAAACCCTAAAGATAATATCAGAAAACTACCACAGCTAATCAATGACTTTAGCAAAGTTGTAGGATACAAAATCAATACACAGAAATCACTTGCATTTCTATATACTAACAATGAAAAATCAGAAAGAGAAATTAAAGAATCAATCCCATTTACCATTGCAACAAAAAGAAATATCTAGGAATAAAATTACCTAAGGAGACAAACTATACACAGAAAATCATAAGACACTAATGAAAGAAATTAAAGATGACACAAACAGGTGGAGAGATATTCCATGTTCCTGGGTAAGAAGAATCAATATTGTGAAAATGACTATACTACCAAACACAGTCTACAGATACAATGCAATTCTATCAAATTACCAATGGCAGTTTTCACAGAACCAGAACAAAAATTTCACAATTCATATGAAAAGGAAAAAGACCCTGAATAGCCAAAGTAGTCTTGAGAAAGAAGAATGGGGCTGGAGGAATCAACCTTCCTGACTTCAGATTATACTACAAAACTACAGTCATCAAGAAAGTATGGTACTGGCACAAAAACAGAAATATAGACCAATGGAACAAGAGAGAAAGCCCAGAAATAAACCCATGAACCTATGGGTACCTTATATATGATAAGAGTGGGGAAAATATGCAATTGGAGGCAAAGAGAGCCTCTTCAATAAATGATTCTGGAAAAACTGGACAGCTACCAGTAAAAGAATGAAATTGGAACACTTCCTAACACTAGTCAATTCAGTTCAGTTCAGTTCATTCACTCAGTCATGTCCTACTCTTTGCAACCCCATGGACCACAGCACACCAGGCCTCCCTGTTCATCACCAACTCCCAGATTCTACCAAAACTCTTGTCCATTGAGTTGGTGATGCCATCCAACCACCTCATCCTTTGTCGTCCACTTCTCCTCCTGCCCTTAATCTTTCCCAGCATCAGAGTCTTTTCAAATGAGTTAGTTCTTCGCATCAGGTGGCCAAAGTATTGGAGTTTCAGCTTCAGCGTCAGTTCTTCCAATGAATATTCAGGACTGATTTCCTTCAGAATGGACTGGTTGGATCTCCTTGCACTCCAAGTGACTCTCAAGAGTCTTCTACAGCAACACACTTCAAAAGCATCAGTTTTTCAGTGCTCAGCTTTCTTCACAGTCCAACTCTCACATCCATACATAACTACTGGAAAAACCATAGCCTTGACTAGATGGACCTTTGTTGACAAAGTAATGTCTCTGCTTTTTAAAATGCTGTCTAGGCTAGGTTGGTCATAACTTTCCTTCCAAGGAGTAAATGTCTTTTAGTTTCATGACTGCAGTCACCATCTGCAGTGATTTTTGAGCCCCCCAAAATAAAGTAAGCCACTGTTTCCACTGTTTCCTCATATATTTGCCATGAAGTGATGGGATTGGATGCCATGAGCCTAGTTTTCTGAATGTTGAGCTTTAAGCCAAATGTTTCACTCTCCTCTTTACACAAAGATAAATCCAAAATGAATTAAATACCTAAATGTAAGACCAGAAACTATAAAACTCTTAGAGAAAAACATAGGCAGAACACTCAATGACATTAAATCAATGCAAGATCCTCTATGACCCACCCCCTAGAGTAATGGAAATAAAAACAAAAGCAAACAAGTGGGACCTGATTACACTTAAAATCTTTTGCACAGGAAAGAAAACTGTAAGCAAGGTGAAAAAACAGCCCTCATAATGGGAGAAAATACTAACAAATGAAACAACTGTCAAGGGATTCGTTTCCAAAATATACAAGTAGCACATACAAGTCATTACCATGAAAAACAAACAACCCAATCAAAAAGTGGGAAAAAGACCTAAACAGACATTTCTCAAAAGAAGATATACAGATGGCTAACAAACACATGAAAAGATGCTCAACGTCACTCATTATTAGAGAAGAGCAAATCAAAACTACAATGAGATATCACCTCACACTGGTCAGAATGGCCATCATCAAAAAGACTACAAGATAAATTGTGAAGAGAATGTGGAGTAAGGGAAAGCTCCTACATTGCTGGTGGAAATGTAAATTGATACAGCCAATATGGAAGACAGTATGGAGATTCCTTAAAAACAACTAGGAATAAAACCGTCATATGACCCAGTGATTCCGATTCTAGTCATATACACTGAGGGAACCAAAATTGAAAAGGACACATGTATCCCATTGTTCACCTCAGAACTATTTACAATAGCCAGAACATGGAAGCAACCTAGATGTCCATTGTGAAGAGAATGTGGAGTAAGGGAAAGCTCCTACATTGCTGGTGGAAATGTAAATTGATACAGCCAATATGGAAGACAGTATGGAGATTCCTTAAAAACAACTAGGAATAAAACCGTCATATGACCCAGTGATTCCGATTCTAGTCATATACACTGAGGGAACCAAAATTGAAAAGGACACATGTATCCCATTGTTCACCTCAGAACTATTTACAATAGCCAGAACATGGAAGCAACCTAGATGTCCATCAACAGATGAATAGATAAAGGAGTTGTGGTATATATACAAAATGGAATATTAGTCATAAAAAAGAATGCACTTGAGTCAGTTCTAATGAGGTGGATGAATCTAGAACTTATTAGGCAGGGTGAAGTAAGTCAGTAAAAGATAAATATCATATTCTAACACATATATACAAAATCTAGAAAAATGATACTGAAGAATTTACAGGGCAGCAATGGAGAAACAGACATAGAGAACAGACTTATGGACATGAGGCTAGGTGAGGAGAGGGTGAAATGCATGGAATGAGTAACATGGAAACTTACATTACCACATGGAAAACAGCTAGCCAATGGGAATTTGCTGTATGGCTAAGAAACTCAAATAGGGGCTCTGTATTAACCTAGAGGGGTGGGATGGGGAGAGACATGGGAGGGAAGTTCAAAAGGGAGGGAATCTATATATATCTATGGCTGATTCATGTTGAGGTTTGACAGAAAACAACACAATTCTGCAAAGCAATTGAAGGATTTCCATAACATTTTCAATTTTTATTGAAGGATTTCAATTAAAAAAATCAAAAGAAAAAAAATAAAGAAGCACTAATGGAAGGTCAAAGGGTGAAGGAAGGGAATAATTTCTTCAGGTTCTCACAAGTGACAACTGCCTCCTAAATATCAGAGTTTACTGACACCACAATGTGGGGGTCGGTGGAGGAGGCAATTAGCATTTGGACTTTTAACAATTCTAGCTTTGGCTGAAACAACACCTCTTCAGTGAATCCATCACTTCTCATAATAACATCTCCAACATTAACAGTTGTAGATTCAACTCTGCCGACTCTACCACAGGAGCATTAGCTTTTTCTCATCACTGTGAGTCATCCTTTCTTTATGTCTGCCTTCCCAGACCATACACTGATCCACTCCACCTTTCTCTCTTCTTTTCTTCTATCCTTCACTTCTATCCTTTTACAACTTTGTACTTTCAATGCCAAAATGGAGCAAGAACAAAGAAGTTACACTAGGCAAAAAAATAGATTAGTTATTGCAGTTACTTTCCTTCAGAGGATGGCAAAGTATGACAGACAGATAACCTAACTAGTGTTGATCAAGGGATTCCTGCTTCACTGTTTAAAATGTCATTTCGGGGAAAGCCAAGCTTTAATAACGTTAAAATAAATTTCACTTCAGGGATGTGGAGTTTAAAATAAAGGACTACTTTCTGGCCCTCTTGTCTTCTTCTTCTTCTTTTTTTTTTATATTACCTGTTTACCAACTGGTTCTGCTTTATTGACTATGCCAAAGCCTTTGACTGTATGGATCACAAGAAACTGTAGAATATTCAGAGAGAGATGGGAATACAAGACCACCTAACCTGGCTCTTGAGAAATCTGTATGCAGAACAAGAAGCAACAGTTAGAACTGGACATGGAACAACAGACTGGTTCCAAATAGGAAAAGGAGTACGCCAAGGCTGTATATTGTCACCTTACTTATTTAACTTATATGCAGAGTACATCATGAGAAACGCTGGACTGGAAGAAACACAAGCTGGAATCAAGATTGCCGGAAGAAATATCAATAACCTCAGATATGCAGATGATACCACCCTTATGGCAGAAAGTGAAGAGGAGCTAAAGGGCCTCTTGATGAAAGTGAAGGAGGAGAGTGAAAAAGTTGGCTTAAAGCTCAACATTCAGAAAACGAAGATCATGGCATCTGGTCCCATCACTTCATGGGAAATAGATGGAGAAACAGTGGAAACAGTGTCAGACTTTATTTTGGGGGGCTCCAAAATCACTGCAGATGGTGACTGCAGCCATGAAGTTAGAAGACGCTTACTCCTTGGAAGAAAAGTTGTGACCAACCTAGATAGCATATTCAAAAGCAGAGACATTACTTTGCCAACAAAGGTCCGTCTAGTCAAGGCTATGGTTTTTCCTGTGGTCATGTATGGATGTGAGAGTTGGATGTGAAGAAGGCTGAGCACCGAAGAATTGATACTTTTGAACTGTGGTGTTGGAGAAGACTCTTGGGAATCCTTTGGACTGCAAGGAGATCCAACTAGTCCATTCTGAAGGAAATCAGCCCTGGGATTACTTTGGAAGGAATGATGCTGAAGCTGAAGCTCCAGTACTTTGGCCACCTCATGAGAAGAGTTGACTCATTGGAAAAGACCCTGATGCTGGGAGGGATTGGGGGCAGGAGGAGAAGGGGACTACCAAGAATGAGATGGCTGGATGGCATCACTAACTCGATGGACGTGAGTCTGAGTGAATTCTGAGAGATGGTAATGAACAGGGAGGCCTGGTGTGCTGCGATTCATGGGGTCACAAAGAGTCGGACACAATTGAGTGACTGAACTGAACTGAACCAACTAGTTATCAATTCATCTCATCCACCATCTCCTTATCTATATATCATGTTTCATATGAAAGATACCCTTTCATGGCTCTAAGCCTCGTCATGGCAAAGGGGCCTGCAGAACGCAATGAAGCTATGAGCCATTGCTTCAGGGCCACCTAAGATGGATGTGTCAGACTGAAGAATTCTGACAAGATGTGGTCCGCTGGAGAAGGGAATGACAAAGCACTCCAGTATTCTTGCCACTACAACTCCACTAACAGTAAGAAAAAGTATAAAATATGACATAGGAAGGTGAGCCCTCAAGGTTAGAAGGTGTCCAATATACTCCTGGGGAAGAGTGAAGGGCAATTACTAATAGCTCCAGAAAGAATGAGTGGCTGGGCGAAAGTGGAAATGGTGCTCAGTTTTGGATGTGTCTGGTGGTGAAAGTAAAGTCAGATACTATAAAGAGCAATGTTGCATAGGGACCTGAAATGTTAAGTCCATGAATCTGATAAGTTAGACATGGTCAAGCAGGAGATGATGGCAAGAGTCAGTGAACTAAAATAGGAATGGATAAATTTACTTTAGATGACCATAATATCTACTACTGTGGTTAAGAATCCCTTAGAGTCTTGTACTTAAATAAACAGTGAAAAGAAACAGGAAAACAATAGAATGGAAAGACTAGAGATTGCTTCAAAAAAATTGGAGATGCCAAGGGAATTTCATGCAATGATGGGCATGATAAAGGACAGGAACAGTAATGACCTAACAGAAGCAGAAGAGATTAAGAAGAGGTAGCAAGAATACACAGAAGGACTATACATAATAGGTCTTAATGACCCAGATAATCACGATGGTATGATCATTCACCTAGAGCCAGGCATTCTTAAGTGTGAAATCAAGTTGACCTTAAGAAGAATTACTATGAGCAAAGCTAGTGGAGGTGAAAAAATAACCTCCCTGTTGGCTCAGATGGTAAAGCATCTACCTACAATGAGGGAGACCCAGGTTCGATGCCTGCTTGGGGAAGATCTCCTGGAGAAGGAAATGGCAACCCACTCCAGTATTCTTGCCTGGAAAATCCCATGGATAGAAGATTCTGTAGGATAGAGTCCATGGGGTCACAAGAGTCAGACAAGACTGAGTGACTTCACTTTCACACTCAGTGGAGGTGATGGAGTTCCAGCTGAGCTATTTAAAACCTTAAAATACAATGCTGTTAAAATGCTGCACTCAATATGTCAGCTGCTGCTGCTGCTAAGTTGCATCACTCGTGTTCAACTCTGTGTGACCCCATAGACAGCAGCCCACCAGGCTCCCCTGTCCCTGGGATTCTCCAGGCAAGAACACTGGAGTGGGCTGCCATTTCCTTCTCCAATCAATATGTCAGCAAATTTGGAAAATTCAGCAGTGGGCACAGGACTGGAAAACTTCAGTTTTCATTCCGATCCTAAAGAAAGGCAATGCCAAAGAATTTTCAAACTGCCATACAATTGTGCTCATTTCACATGCTAGTAATGTTATGTTCAAAATCCTTCAAGCTAGGCTTCAACAGTACATAAATTGAGAACTTACAGATGTACAAGATAGGTTGAGAAAAGGCAGAGAAAACCAGAGATCAAATTGCCAGCACTGTTGGATCATAGAGGAAACAAGAGAATTACAGAAAAGCATCTATTTCTGCTTCATTGACTATGTTAAACAGTTTGATTGTGTGGATCACAACAAACTGTGAAAAGTTCTTAAGGAGATGGGAATACCAGACGATCTCTCCAGTAGTCATATATGGTTGTGAGAGCTGGACCATAAAAAGGCTGAGTGCAAAAGAATTAATGCTTTTGAATTGAGGTGCTGGAGAAGGCTCTTAAGAGTCCTTTGGACTGCAAGATCAAACTAGTCAATCCTAAAGGATATCAACACTGAATATTCATTTATTCATTGCAAAGACTGTTGCTAAAATTGAAGCTCCAATATTTTGGCCACCTGAGGCAAAGAGCAGTCTCATTGGAAAAGACCCAAATGTTGAGAAAGATTGAAGCCAAAAGCAGAATTGAGCAGCAGAGAATAACATGGTTAGATGGTATCATCCACTCAGTAGACATAAATCTGAGAAAAATCTGGGAGATAGTGAAGAACAGGGGAGCCTGGTGTGCTGCAGTCCGTGTCACAAAGAGTCAGACACACCTTAATGGCTGAGCAACAACAACAATAAAACATAAGTATTATGTGTATGGAATTCTTTGGTAGCTCAACTGCTAAAGAATCTGTCTGCAGTGCAGGAGACCTGCGTTCAGTTCCTGGGTCAGGGAGATCCACTGGAAAAGGGATAGGCTACCCACTCCAGTGTTCTTGGGTTCCCCTTGTGGCTCAGCTGGTAAAGAATCTGCCTGCAATGTGGGAGACCTGGGTTCAATCTCAGGTTGGGAAGATCCCCTGGAGAAAGGAACAGACCAACTCTTTGCAAGCCCATGTACTATATAGTCTATGGAATTCTGCTGGCCAGAATACTGGGGTAGGCAGTCATTCCCATCTTCAGAGGATATTCCCAACCCAGGGAATGAACCCAGGTCTCCTGAATTGCAGGCAGATTTTTTTTTCTAGCTGAGCCACAAAGGAAGCAACAGTTTATTGTTGTTATCTTTACATGTCAACAGATATTTTTAGGTTGGGAAGATCCCCTGGAGAAAGGAACAGACCAACTCTTTGCAAGCCCATGTACTATATAGTCTATGGAATTCTGCTGGCCAGAATACTGGGGTAGGCAGTCATTCCCATCTTCAGAGGATATTCCCAACCCAGGGAATGAACCCAGGTCTCCTGAATTGCAGGCAGATTTTTTTTTCTAGCTGAGCCACAAAGGAAGCAACAGTTTATTGTTGTTATCTTTATATGTCAACAGATATTTTCCAATTTGATTTATCTTCTACAATTAAACGGCAGGTCCTTTCTACGGCCTCATTATACACAATTATATAATTATAATATCACAGTTATGTAAGTAATGTATACATGTGCTTATTTATTTTTAATGTCCTATAACAGGAATTGTGTCAATAGAAGTTATTCTAAACACCATTGATATTTTGATGTTTTTCTTCTGCAA